>KB455321.1:108070-170652 GCA_000341325.1 Panagrellus redivivus | reverse complement strand
TCTTTAATATACAAAACCAATAGTTTTAATTTATTTTAAATAATATCTCAATTTTACATTGTACTTTCTAAAAAACCGTCTAAACACTCCAAATTAAACCCCAAATCTCAGTCCTTTTTGTATGTTTTGCCCCATTTCCTTGCATTCTTGCAGCGGAAAACACTCTTTTGCCAAAGATACGCTGGCTAATCATGCTGCCGAGCGGAAATATACCCTACTAGAGTGACGGCCGGCCCTATGTTAGGATAGTGGCCGAAATTTTTATTTTCCTAAATTTTCTCTTTACGCATTCCTTGAATGGTGAACCTCCAATATCAAAAAGAATATAAAAGACCAAAGAAAGGTCTATTTCCCCGGTACGACCTCCATTTCCTCTTCCTGGCCCTCAGCTTATGCATCGGTGTTCCCAGCATTTTTTTAAACAAAAAAACGGTTTTCGCAAGCTTTTAAAAACAGCTAATACCGACGCGAAGGCAAAGGCCGACGTCCTATTAGTGACCATGTCGGCGGTCTCGTTTGCTTTTTGCAACACTACAGCAGCATATTTCATAATGGAGAGGGCGAGCAACTTCGGAGTGCCGATAATTGTTGCGCTTATTAAACTATTTAAGTTAATTAAATGTTGACGACTGGTGTCTTGCGAGTGCCACAAATAACACTTTTTAGTCTGGCTGGGCGGCTGGCATTGTTATACAGGCCACAGGACAGTTGATTCTGACAATTTATATGTGTCACGCATGATGATGTCCAGACTGACAGCTTCAACGACACCATTTTTCGTTGCTCGACAGTGGTCACGGTGTCGCGAGACCAATTTTATCCAGGACCGGCTCGGCACTATAAAGACGCTGTAAGATGTAGGAAAAATAAAGACCAACTTTTGTGCCGTGTCGTTATTTTGCTTGTTGCGACTACTACTACAGGCTGTCCAGAAGGTCGTCGCTGGAGCCGGACATGTCTCTTTTGCCATCTTCTTTTTGCATGCCGCATTTGAGGTTTCATTTGCCTGTCCTGGACGGGCCACCAATGGAATGGAGGGAGGTCTATAGCTTCTTGATGTCATTTTAGGCACAAAGTGCTAAGCAGTTTCGCGACGAGCGCCTCCGTGACATGTTCAATCAACAAAACATTGTACACGACCACAAACTTATCTGTGCCAAGGGCCCTCAGACCGTTCGTCTCCCAATGGGTCGTAAGGGCTGTCCCGAGACACTATACTGTCTAACAAACAAAAGATAGAAACAGACGGAAATAACAGAAATTCATGTTTTTATGTAACCATCCACTCTCCTGCCATAAGTTTTGGCTCTGCTACTTCCGCCAGTTTAGCCGGAATATGTATTTCTTCAAGACATAACTGTTCGTATTAAAACGTCGAATATATTTTTTCTCACATATCTCGAAAACAGCTGTCCGCATTAAAAATACTAGTAGTAGCAGTGGAAATATTTTACATTTAAAGATGTGATCCTCACGTTCTTTTTTTTGTTGACAGTGTCAGAATGTTGAATATTCGCCTCATTGGCCATTTCCACAGCGTCTTTTGCGCATGAAGTTACATTAGACACTTTTTGGGACGACTCCTTCCGTGTTTGCATTTCAGTTTAAAAGGTGATCAAAAAACGCTGAAATAATGGTTATGGCCACTTTAAAAGACAACTACGAGTCGGCACATTATTTCAAGAAAAAAGCGATTGAGCTGATTGTCCATACAAATTGGTTTAGATGGCCTACATGGTTTCGCTCCCCTCTCTCTCATCCTTCCATCTACATCTTTATTTAAAGACGAAAATTTGCCATCCATGCGGTTAGTTCGAAGACATGACTTCCCAGTCCTGTCCGTTTTGCGAGCGTGTGAACAGCCGGAACGAATGCCTAGTTAACCTTTTGTCTTCCATCAAATGTTTCTGTACTTTGTCGGCTCAAAGTGACGCTATAGCTACACTTTTGTTTGCATGCATTTGGTAGTCATTTAAACAAAAAAGTTTTTCCCCCTACACACCTTTTTATGTAGGCATTGCGTCAAGCTAGGCCGTTACGCGTATGTATGTTTTTGAGTTAAATGAATGAATTTCAGACTTCCCTTGGCGACACAATGCGAGAGTTCTCGGTTTAAGCTCAATGAACACGTGTATGGTTCTGTATTTTGTCAGATTGTGAAGAATGGAGTCATCTGAAGACGCGAATCACAGCATCAATGACGGCAGTCTCGGGAGTGCCGAACCCGATGATGACTACCACTCAATAAGCGGTGTGAATGTGCCGTCGGAGTGCGACCTTTGTGTTCTGGCTGACCAACGCATTTTCTACCTGCAGTAAGTTCAAACTTCTGAAAAGCGAAAGCATTGACATTCTGGGAAAGTGACAGTGACCCCTTCTAAGAAAAATTTCTTATTAGTAAACCAACCATGCTCGATTTTTTCACTCTGTAAATAAGCTGTCCATGCGGCGTTGCAAACTTTTTCCACAAGTTTAGCATCCCAGGGGACGCTATTATAGCAGATTGTTCATCTGGCATTATGCTGCACTAGTATAAATTGCGCGTCTTTAGCGGGTCTTCAAAATCCGAGAAGCTAAGCGGAAATTTGTTCGTTCGCTTCTTCCGGCTAGACTATCTCGAGCTATCGCTTCCATTTTTGCATGTCGTTTAAACTTTTGACGTCACCCAACAGTTGTAGTCAGTAGCCATTGGGGTTGGCTTATTTTTTCTTAGAAACGGTGCATCGAACTCCGTCGTTTTACAGCCATCGCACAAAGAAGTCATACTGGGAGCCGCCACGAATTTCATGGAATTGCCATCTTGGTCTGCCTTACGGATGGGAAGAGGCCGTCGATGCTTTTGGCGCGCAGTACTTCATAAAGTGCGTGAGTAAACAGTCAACCTTGCCATGGTCCACCATGCTTCTGCCGGTCCAATTGACAGAGCGGATGACCAGTATTTCGGCAAAAAGCCCCTTGAGAGCTTACGACTTTTTATAGCCTTTGTGTGTTTGCTTTGCGAGTATTTTACGTTTTTGTTTCAGTCATTTGGCCAAGACGACAACCTATGAAGACCCTCGACAAGGCAGTTCGGTGATGTCCACAGTTTCGACCGATCAGAATGAGTCGGAATCGACACCACTTCACTCGATTGAACTACCTGAGACGCCACCGTTACGGACGTATGAGATTCATCGCCATGCTTCAATTGGATTCGGGTTTGTCGCGGCATCGCAGCATCCTGTAGTTATACAGTTTGTAACCTTAGGTTGGTGAACGACATCGCATCAAATCTTCAAAATTTACGTTTCAGGAGGCCCCAGCGATGGCAAACTGCTCGCAAACGACCAAATCATCGAAGTCAATGGCGTCGACGTCAGCGGTCAAGGCAAAGATGAAGTCGTCTCCATGATTCGCGGATCAGCATCGCCACTCACACTTACTGTCGGTCAGCTGCCACCAAAACAGAAAACGGGTAAACGCCGCAATTGCCGTGTGCGCTTTCAAGATTGTGTTAACGTGTCTAATTGTGATCCGGTAAGCACTTTGTAAAAGTATCTTCAAACTAAAAACCTAAAACCCAATTTCAGAATGACTGCCTTCCAGTTATCCCAAATGTAGTACGGGTATTCCTTGAAAATGGCCAGACCAAATCCTTTAAATACGATCAAACAACAACCGTCCAAGTAAAAACCCAAATTTTCATGCATAAAACCCTAAAATGCAACAAATTTCAGGATGTTTTAAACAACTTGGCTGAAAAACTACAGATAAAAGATGTTCGTCGATTCACACTGGCATCGGAACAAGCTATTTGCACGAGATCGCCTAGATTAACGCTACTCCAAAATGACCATCTCTTATGCAAGGTATTATAACATTAAGCCCCATAAATATGGATATACTTAACGCTAATGCGCTTTAAGCTTGCATCAAGCCCTGCAGCACAATCATCTCGCTGCCGATTCCGACTAACATATGTTCCACCGGATGTTCGGGAGTATGCGATGGATGACATTCATGCATTTAACTATCTCTACGAACAATGCGTAAATGACGTCGTTGCGGGCAGATTCTCATACGAAATGCGCTACGAAGCTTGCGTTCGACTTGCAGCTTTGCATCTCCGTCAAGTGGCTATCGATACGGGCAGTCTCAAGGCTGACGGTCGGGCCAGTGTCAGTCGCATGGAGTGGGTTTTAAAATTTTAAATCCGAATCTAAAAGAGAAACATTCATAATACATTTATTTAAGGAAGGAATACGGATTAGCAACATTCTTACCAACAATCTTGCTCGAAAATGTCAAACGCAAAGAAATCCGAAAACATTTACGTTTCTATTTGAAAAAAGATGATGATGATCAGCCGCAAACGCACTGCCATAATGGCATCAGTCCCCGGAGTTGCACATCCATGAAAAAGTGCTCCTTTAGCGAGGAATTGCCGTGTACGTAAACAACTTGAATTTTTCGATTACAAAAAACATTTAAAACAATCTTAAGTTGTTTTTGCAGCGTTCTCAGGTTGTTCAATGATCAATGATGCTAAAGACGTTAATTTGGGATTAAGGCTGAAGTATGTTCAAATTGTTAGCCATCTGCCGACTTTTGGGGGGAGATGTTTTTCGGTTACATTCAAACAAACACATATGGAGATGGTAATGCAGGTAAAAGGGAACTAATTTTAACGTTCTTTTTAAAAAGTGTATTCAGGTTGATCCAGTACAAGGCCTACTTGTCAGACATCCTGGAAAAATGTCGCAACCAACAATACAAGTCGATTTTGATTTAATTGATCGGTTTCTCGTTATTCCGGACACCGATATTCTGAGGGTAATTATTGTTAAACTTCGTAACACGGGTCAACAGGGCATGGAATTCCTTATCGACAAAGATGATATCAATGACTTAATACAGTTTGTATCCGGATATTGTGTGGTTATACACAACAGAGAGATACCCTTTGAATACATTGACAATCCGAATGATGAATCTTTGCTTGGAGCAAATGGTGAGGATTTTGGAATCGTTAAAAGTGCCATTTACATAAATTTGATTGATTACAGCCCCAGTTTACCACGGCACCCACTTTGTTTACCCAGCAGGGTGGAATTATTCGAGTGAAATGAAACTTGGCGTCGAAGTCATGGTCAACTTTATGCACGATCCGCCTCCCTATAATCAGGCTCTTGGCGCAACAACCTTCTACAATGACGGTAATCCGACGGATGAACCGGATACTGAGAGGACTGACATTTCATGGTTTGTGTTTTAAACGATTTTCGTCAGCAATTTGGCAATTTCATACAAAAGTACGTTTTTCAGCAATGGAAATGGAACTGACAGCAGTCCTGAAAAGTTAAAACAGAAAATTGAAAGTTTGGATTTTCCGAAGTTCATCGACGAACCATCTCCGTCGGAATCGCCGCGAATTGGCTGTCATAATGACACGAGTCCGAGCCGCATGGCAAAGTTGTTACATGTGACAGACTCATTCTGGTCGCATCATAACAACCATCAAGGAACGTCAAAGTTCCGCGATTCCATCCGAGTCCACAAACAGCGGTAAGTATTTATAATATCCTCGAACATAACATCGTCAATTGTTTACGTCTTCAACGCTTCACCGCGCGGTTGAATTGCATTTGCTTACATATGCAAATCTTTATAGCCATTCTGTTCCGAACGGCACCACCCCAAAAGCGTCACCGCGCCGCATGAGGCGTATATCGTCTTCCAGCGATACAGATTGCAGTCAATCGCCAGCCGCTTTGGGTACCGAAAGTCAAACTGTGACAGCTACAAATTCGCCAATGCAAGCTGAAAGGGTTGTTGTGCCACGGCCAACCCATATCATGCGTGATTTCTTGACAGCACGACCAGTCAATGTCATCGATCATCAAACTGTGTCTTTCGGGTTAAATTCCCCGGACCAGCTTCCCCAAATATCGGAATCTCGTCTTGCAGAGTTGTTTAGTCCCAGCGACTTTGGCGTAAGTTCCGTTTTTCTTGCAAGCTTTTTGTCATGCTATTTCACTCGGGTATCAATATCACGTATTTGGTCCAGCTATAAACAGTTTTTTTACTCGCATATATCCCAGGGGCCTGCTCACACGCGTCTATACATAACGACATCCCCCAGTAAACTAGTGTTGTTATTCTGCTAGCATAGTAAATTAATCCGCATGGATCACGTTTTCAGTGTGGCATACTTCTCAACATGATGAGTGGCACATGCCATACTCGTTTCTTGCATTTATGGGTTGCCATTCCCAGGATTTTGCACGGAAACCTCGGTTTATGTCGGGTTATTTCCAGTGATGCTCCATAAAACGCATCAAAATTAAAATTAACCGTCAGTATTCTGGCAATCACCAAAACGCGTGGTCTGACTGACGCCTTGAAGCTCCTGTTACAATCCGTCCATTTTTTGATGGGGCTATTTGTCCCATAATTGCACACCCATTTTTTACATCTACCTCGTGTCAGTTTTCACCGGCACAGAAGCATCTTTCATTTCGAATGCTACTTTGTCAGTTTACTCACATCTTGCCTTGCACACATGTCTCCGTGATGCTGGGTTTCTCGCTGTCTCGATTTTTAAAAATAATATAAATGATGCCACTTTTTCATTGTGTTTGATCTTTGCCCATCAAAGCTTTACGTGTCACTTTCAAGTGCATCATTTTTCTTCCATTTTATCATTAAATTGAAGAAAAAAGGAAAAGGCCCTTCATTGTGGTCTTGGCCGCATAATGAATGGCCAAATTTTTTTGTATCATTCTTGCATTTGCTTACTCGTCGCATTGAAGCGAGGCCTATAAAAGGCGTATAGACGTTACTCGAGGATATTGTCGAGTTGAAACAAATTTTTCAATTTCTCTGGGGAAATGATTCATGGGAGTTCCGGCAGAATAGAATAGAACCCCAGCTTGGCCCTAGCGCATGGCCATTGAATAAACCGTAGATATTTCTTTAGCTTTGGTTTTTTTCGTTCGGCACTTCATGTTTGCCCCGTTCTATCAACATTGGCCTTTTTTGAGAGTGTTCTCTTGAGATAGGGACACGAATTTGCCCAATTTGGCACATATGTTGTTGATTGTGCTTTAGGTACTTACGTGAATTTCATGATGTTTAATAAACAATTTTTAGAAGAATCACGTAGAGAACTTACTAACGCTCTTTCCGGACCGTGTTTGCACCGATTCTGAAATCATCGACTTAACGGATATTGACAGTGAAGGTGGGTGCTTTTAATATTAAATATTTATGCTTTTTTGATATTTGATCTGAAATAGTGCGCAGACTTTTGCTTGCCGTTGCATTGCTTCTATCCGAATAGAATCCCATTGACTGTATAGCCAAGTCCAAATCCAACGTAACTAATATGTTGTGCCCTTTATCCCCAAGGGTCAACATGTTCTGTTCTAAAGTTTTTTGGTTGTTCTAACCACAAAGCGTGACATTTGGCAGCCTCAGGCACTTGTTGAGTCCAAGACAAAAGACTTTGTATCCACCCTTAAATTGGTGCTGACTCTCTGTTTGGTTGCGGATCTCTCCGTATCTTCACGTTGCTATTATCATCTTTTTTGTGGACAAAATAATTAAATCAACCTTAACTTTATTTCCCACGGCGCCTGCATGCACAACAACAATGCAATTGTAATACCGAAATTGTGTGGAACTTTGTTTGCATAAGTTCTGACAGCTTTGTTTTGCCACATTTTTTCTGCTCAAACGGCATCTGCACTTTACGAATTGAGGCAACTAGACTGACATTCTTTTTTTGTTAACATTCATTGGGACGACTTGTCACCAACATTATTAGCATTTGCCGCGCAACAACGACAACATTTTAATGGTTTCAGAACGTAAGCACGTTCGGTTCAACTTCGCTGAGTGTCCGGCACCGCCGAAGCCTCCAAGGACATTCTCTGGACCTAAAGTTGAGATTGAGGATATTGACGAAAACAACGGAGACCACGCCCCGTTGATTAGCAAGGCTTCGGGCAAGGAAGCTTTATCAGGAGTGAAGTTACGATCGTTAACGACAAGTAAGACGTTTCCAATGGGCGACCGTGAATTGGATTTTGGCGATGATTTTGTTCCGCGGACTTATGCGGCTGCGCGGAAGGTGGGTTATTACTGTAATCGTAATTACTGTATCAATGGATATTGTTTCAGGAATGGGACGCCCAACTCGCTCAAACAAAGCCCCAAGTCCGTCGCATGTCACTAAAGGAGTTCACAGGCTTAGAAGCCACAAATTCCAAAGGTCATCGTGTTTCAATGTCCCCATTGCTGAGCCGTCTGCATCATACCTCAATTTCCAACCATCAGGGTGCGAACTTACTCGACAAATTCTGCATTCGTCGTCGGTCTTCATCTGGACTCTCCCGCAACCCAAGTGATGGATTCGGTCAACCCGTGACGCATCGTTTCGAAATAGCGCCTGATACGGCTCCCGTCGCACCACGTCTCGTGGCAGAACCCATCGACTTCGAGAAACTCGATGAGAGGTGAGCACTTCTACTTTTTCCAAAAAACCACGTCGGCATGCTCATCTTATTTGCTTGCGAAAAGTGGTTTATCTCTGTTTTTTACAAATTACTTGATTCAATTTGAGAAGTAATTTACTTTTTGGTTAGATTAGTGCCCTTGTTTATAAACAAACAGAAGGAAACCAATTTTGAGGGGATAAAAATAGAATTGCAACCTTTAAGTTCAGAGCTTATTCGGCCAAAATGAGCTTCAAATACAATTCAAATTTAAATTACATTTTCAGACTTGCACAAATGCGTGGGCGTTTATCCAAAACATTACTCAACATCCCAAATGAAAGCCCACGAAAGCGCCAGACCGTCGATGCCGAAAAAAGTAAACTAATGGACGAACTTAGCCGTTTAGCTTTTGGGTAAGACATAAATAATATTCCCAAAAAGCGTTCCATCCTTGGTGTTTTTCAGCTGTAAGAGCATGGTCCGCGCAACAACCCTTCAGGGACCAAGCGAAGAACTCTGGCGTGGAATCGTTCTGGACACAGTCGACAGTGCTGACAACGTCACAGACGTAGCCGAGAGCATCCTTCGCAAGAGCAACTCGTTGTACCAGGCTCAGCTGATGACTTCGAAGACGGACCAGATGCTGCGTGCACTTATCGAGACGGTTCATGACATGCATAAGGCTTATGTTGCGCCTCAGTATGGTGATGAAGCAAAACAATTGGTGCGTAGTAGTACCACTCTTGCCGCAACGCTAAATCAGCTGATTCAATCTGTCCAAGGCCTCTGATCAAACGTCAGTGAACGCACATCTTGTGAGGTTGAACCCTGCACAAAGCAGAACGAACTTTCTTTGAACGTTTTTTGTAATAATTTCAAGAAGATTTAAAATAATGGTGCATTGGTATAATGGATTTATACGAATTAATAATTTTTATTTATTTGTATTTTCAATATGTAATTAAAAAAGATAACCGCTTCTAACTATAATAGAAACCTGTCAAAGTTAACTGTACGTAAACAAAATTTATAACTGGTATCATAAAGTTATTTTAGTTTACTTATCTCGTTCCCTGTTCCCAGGTGTCAAAGATTCACAGAGGCACAATGTGCACTGCACGCTGCGCATAGACGCTTGCCATTTCTTATCAAACGAGCGACCTAGCACCAACAATTAAAAGTCGGATCGAATGCATTGCAACAAAAGACAAATGTTCGGCAGTTTATTCTCGTCATTAAAGAATCAATAAGCGATCTCTGCAGTTCCGCCGAATACAGACACACCGTATTACTACGCCACATCAAACGGCTTCTATCATCACCCCCATCGTGAAGTTTGTGTAACCACCGCCTATGACACGTTTGGGGTGTCATGACCCCGAAGGGGACTCGCTCTCGCTTCGGGCGTGCATGATCGATTGTGGAAGTTGATCATTGTACTTTCAAAAATAACGTCAAAATGTGATCGTCGGAAGAAGGGGGGACACTCGATTCGATTCGGGGGTATCTCAACCCAGAAACGGTGACGATGAATCGGTGGTCGCGTGCGTGCGAGACGAAGAGACCCGTCGGCTTAAGTCCAGGGGCCCGACCACGCGGTCGCAGCGTGCCTGGAGGGGGGAAAACGACGTTGGGCGAACCCCCTGCTCCAGCAACCAACTTCCCCGTCACGGCGTGCCTACAAACGTGCTGCCGCGGGTTCGGCCATTGTTATCCGCCACCCATCTCCCTTGTGACGTGATCAATAAAAAAAGCGAATGTTCACCGTTTTATCTACAGCATGGCGGATGCACATGCTTATGTGCCTGCAGGCGTCTATGCGTTGAGTTCAAATGAGTATTTTTTGTGTACAATTCCCATGTGGATCATCTACGCTTCCGACTTGCTGTCCCACGTGGTTCGCGTTTTTGTGTGTTGTGCTTTTTCCAGTGTTGAGGGAAAATTGAATGCATTCGTGTGATGCCATTTAATAAGCGCGCTAATTACGATAGTCTTTCCCGATTGCAATTGGCCTTTTCAAGCAGACATTTAAGAATGTAACGGTTTTCCATCTAAAAAGGGGGACATAAAGTAGTTATTGGCGAACTAACATAGTCAGATGGAAACAATAAAACAAAAAAAGATTCAGATTTGGACTGGGTGTGTACAAAGTAGGTAGTCAGTACAGTGTCTGTACTCACAGCGTCCTCATGCGCTCCATCAGATAGGCCAAATGTTGCGCAAAAGACCAACCACGAGGATACGCGCAATCGATTACTCTAGTAGTGGGGAATCCGGTCTGGGTCTAGCAAGTTGAGCTGCTGAGCATACGTTTCTTCGTCTCTTAATGTTTTTCTTCTCACACGTTATCTTTCGGTCGCCCCCTTATCGCATTTCTCCTTTTCACAGAGCTCACATCAGTCAAAACTTATGGAAAACTGTTGGTTTACTCGACATTGTGGTACGGTGGCGGCAGGGGGTAAGTAAGGATATCCCGGGAGAGACCCCTTTGGAAACCCTCGCCCAAAACGCGTAGATACCGAGTTATCGATAGGAGATCACTACTACCGGAGCAGTTTGTCTTGGCCTCCGTCGGCGTCGTTGTCGATCTGCGTTGGTCGATGAGACTCACCGGCAAGCCACGACGACGATGCATCAAACACACAGGGCCACCACCATCAACAAGACCCTAAGCAATAGGTGGTTGTTCGCGTCCGGCGCCGCGATCTCGTCTGTCGTCGGCCGGCGGCGGTGGCGGCGTGGTGCCTCTGGCGTCGTAATACTACCCGTAAGAGAGATAACCACGTGACATCAAACTGGCTCTCGGCGGTTCGGGTAGGACAACGTGCTTCGGGGCTCTGGTGCGTCAGCACTTCTTTTTCGCCACGTCTTTATCCATAAACAGTCCTGTGAAGAAACAAAAGTACCCCACACCACCACCAACCAGTGGTTCTACCCCACGGCCTGTTATTGTCCCGAGGCTATGTCAATACGCATACTTTTTTTTCGCATACGTGCATTCTCGCAGCTGCACATTTCTGTCAATAATGCTTGAGGTAAATGGAAACCTTGTTAGACGTTTTCTGCTTGAACCTTATTCATGTTCTTTGAATTTTTATTTCTTAGTTCTTAATGGACCATTGATAGCGCGCATTTGTATTTCGTCAATTACGTCTAACCATTAATATATTTTTGAAATATACACGTCAAAACGGATGTCGCATGAAACCGCGGGCCGCCATAAATCGGAGTGATTGTGCCATGCTAACATTAGTTTGTCCAGATGGACTTGCGCTGATGTAAGCTGCTCTTCACAGCACCAATTTTTAGTGTGCCGTCATTTCTCGTTCGGAAAGGAACTACAGCCCTTAGCGGCGCGTGTGTCAAGGCTTTCTTGGCTTAAGCTAAAACGTGGTTGCCGCTGTACGTGCTGTTTTTTGTTCGCTGCATTTGCAGCCCGAAAGAAGCATTTCTGCGATAGTCTTCAGTTTCATTTATGCTTAAACAATCTGTTTCACCCATTATTTTCTCACAACTCTCGCAACGTGTGCTTTTCTTTATTTTTATATCCCGACCACGCTTCATTCTACAATTCTTTTTGTACTATTGTTGCGCTTTCAAAGTTTTTACATCCGTAGCTTCTATCTTGTTTTTAATCGTGCTACAACCACGTTTCCTGTTACGCATTTTGCTCACGAGTCTTGCCTGCTTCTGATTTTATTTATTAGTTCCATTTTAAATACTATCCGCGTTGAATTGTTTGTTTTTCCAACAATTTTTAATTGAACTATATATTCAGCTGTCGATATGTCGAAAGATGCCGTCCAATCAAAGGAACCCATCCACAGTGGACATTTTATGATTTCAAACCCTCATGAAGTCAAACAAGATGAGGACGATGAGGACTTTGAAGTACGTATAACCTTATCCTATATATAAATCTAAAAAACTATATAATTTTAGGTTGATGTGGTGGACGTCGACGATTCCATGACAAATACCACACCAAATGCAGCTATTCAGAGAGTGTCAAAAGTGTGTTTCGATTAAAAACATATAAAACAACTAATAATTTGCGTTATAGACATTTCAGGATGAAAAACCTGTGACATTCTACACATTTGGACGGGAAAAGACACAATCGATTGCGATTGATGTTTCGTTGAATCAGCTCAAAAAATGTATTAATGTCGCATATATGAAACTGACAACACCAAAGTGGAAAGATTTCAAAGGCTTAAAACTACAGTGGAAACATCGGATACGGTTGAATAATGTTATTTGGAGAGCATATTATATGGAATGTACGGTAGAATGATTGACAATTGGGTTGGAATAATTTTTTACTTGGTTTTAGTCCGTAAGCCTGATAAGAAGAAAAAGCATTGTTATTTCACGGTGCCTGATGATGATACGACACATACTAAGATTGAAGGCAGTGTATTGGAGGGGATGTATTGGAAACGGCGGATGGATGCGGTTTGTGCACAGTATAAGCGATGGAGAACTTATAATAGGCCTGCTAAGAAGACTCCGAAGTCTTGTTGTCGAAAGAGGGTACGTTTTGGAAAACTTGGAATTATGATTTAAAGAAAAATTGATATTATAGGAGAGCAGTTGTACCTGCAACGATCTATTTCCGACCCGACCTGCACAGAGTAGAACCCCGCAGAATCTATCCACCTATGACGACTTCTTTGTCGACGACGATTTCGATAATGAATTCACAAATTCACTATTTGAAAGCCTCGACGGACCATTCATCTTCCCTAACCCCAAAGAAATTGGTAGCGAACAAATGGTCAATGCCGACATAATGCAGCCATGCCTAGTGTCATTGCAACCCAGTCTTGACGAGATCATGGGCGTAGATATGGACATGCAACAACATCATCAGCACCACCTGATGATGCCCCAACATCACTTGAATAGCGGTCTACATCACGAGATGTATCGTCAGAACCACAACATTAACAACATGCCGATGTATAGACGCCAGCAGCAACCTCCACGACAGACGCCTCCATTATCGTCCCATCCATTGATTTCAACGCAGGTATCTCAGCCACTGTATTCACGAGCTATTTATGAATGCATATTGCCAGTACAGGGTAGTCCGCAAAGCTTCCCTGATGATCCGAGTGGACGTGCGTCATCGGCGATTTCATTTGGAGCCGCGACTCCTCAGCCGATGTCGTCTTCATGTATGCCACCACATATGATTACTGTATCTGGTGGAACTATGATGGCATCTGCACCACCGCCTATTATGTCTAACGTTCCGCCGTCAAATCAATTCACGTCACATGATGTATTGAGACAACGGATGGCAATGGAGAACAATCAGCTATTGCATAACCAGCAACAACAGCAACAGCAAAATTGGTTGCATCAACAGTATATGCAACAACTTAATGAACGGAATCGTGCCATCCAAATGCTACAATCCCCAGGATCGCCAATGACAAACTTTTCTAGTGTTAACAACAATATGCAATTCAACGCACAAAGTCCTTTCTTCAATTTGCAATCGCCATCACCGAATCCAAATTCTCTGACTAATATGTTGAATCAAAACCTAATGACGCCATCACCGAACATGCATAATGGTCAGACTTTGAGTGTTCCTCGATATTTGGCTACTAATAATGTGTTAATGCAACAGCAGCAACAGCCACAACAGCAGCAGCCGCAACAACCGACGGCATTGCCGGGATTAATGACGAAACCTAATAATGGCATTCCTGATTATGCTAATGAACAAAATGCGTTTGCACCTGTCAAGCTGGAACCTAAATTCCACCATCAACACATTCCGGAATCACCGGCTTCAGGCGATGTTTACCGCGCTTTACCTAATCCGGCTTCGGTTGGTCCTTCGACTTCGGCTACCGTGCCGCCAGCGGCTGGATTCCCGCCAACGCCTAATGGTAATACTGTTGCGGCGCCGGCAGCGCAATTATATCGGGTGAGTAAAATTTCTCTTTTAAAATGGGCACTGTTATATTAAATTTTTATTTAGAGCGCATCTGTTGGCGATGCTCCAGTCATCCAAGCACCCCACCAAGCACCTCCATTTGTACCTCCAACATCTGCGCGGTATGCCGGCTCTAAAAAGCGACCCCATCCAGAAACTTCAAGCCGCTCCTCTCCCAGTTATGCCCAGGCGGCATCAACTTCAAGCTCGGAGATGATGCTGTCGGATTCGGAGCCCAGTGCTGCCGGTGATGATAAGGAAGACACACCGTCACGTTCCAAACGTCGTACGACATTGAGCCGCACTGAAGTTGATGATTCTCTGCAACCTGAGGAACGTAAGAGGATATTGCACTTGAATGCAGAAAAGAATCGGCGTAACGCTTTAAAAGACGGATTTGAAATGCTTGTATCTGTCATCCCCGCGATTGAAGAAGCGGGAATCAAACCAACAAATGCCGTAGTGTTAAATAGGGCTGGCCAACATATTCGAACGCTTCGATCTGAATCCGAGAGGTACAAAGAAGAGATTATCAAGTTCAAGGAGAAGATTGAAAGAGCAGATGCCCGTATTTCGTAGGTTTTAATGAAATATAATTTAAATCAATAAATATTGACTGTTTCAGAATGCTTCAATCAAACCTTCCCAACACCACCCGCTCCCAATCAACATCAAACGCAAACATGTCAACTCAAATAGAACAAGCCTTCGAACGCCATGTCCGTGAACGCAGTCGTGAAGATTACCGTTTCTGGTTGATGGCCCACATGCTCAAACCCCTCATCCAAACTTATGCCAAAACAGTTCACACCGACAGCTCATCTCGCGGCGATGTAATTGCAACAACCCAATCCTGGCTTGCCAAACAATGGAATGTGACGGAACTGCGGCCATTAGCATCTAAAATGCTCGTATTCTTAGCTACTGACGTCAACGTCTTAAAAAATTCAGCTGCATTACCTGAACACGTTCGCAAAGAAATTAACAAAACCACATAGTATTCGTTTAGTTGCCATTAGACAGCTAGTTATTAGTTGTTTAACTTTAAAATTTCATTTCCAACCAGCCGTTTATACCTTTGTGCCACGCCTTGCCATTTCCTCTTTGCTCAAATTCTTTAAAACAGACGTTTATATAATCATTACTTTGCCGGTAATGGCAGACTATGACCATACGACCTCACGGAGATTTCAATTATGTTTTAGTATATTTAGTTATTTGTTATAGTTTACTGGCGATTTGAGCCAATCAAGGCTGATTTTACTTGCATATGTGTTTCTTCCACAACCGAAACGTGTTCAAATGTTTGCTTCAGAGATACAACTATGATTTAATAAAAATATGTAATTGTAACCCGACATGCCACAAAACAACTGCAGAAAAAGTGGAAGAAAGAGGCGTTCTCTCCATCATTCGCCAAAGATTGGGCTTACCCAGATTCCTTACAGACCCTCAGAATTTTTAGAAAACTAAAGTAACCCAAAATTTGATTATGTTGAATTTATATTCCTGATCTAGAAGTTCGATTCTAACGAGTTCGACCTCATCAAATCAAAATTCGCATTGTACTCGCATTACTACCACCGAATACTTCAACATTTTCCAAATACTTGTTTTTTTATTGCTGATGTAGAAGTTTAACTCGATAAACCAAGTTCGACCCAATCAAATCAAAAATCGCACAGGCTAAAACCTTTGATCACAACGCAAGATTCCTCTTTGATTTATTATTGAATGAAAACAGTTCTAACAAAAAACAATCAATTATATTGACACGATCCTCAACCTTAAGGGAGACTTTTTTGACGAGGGGCTGATTCTTCCAAGTCCATGATTCGCAGATTCAGTGATATGATCTCACTTTTGTCACATCTGTTGCCCCATTCTTCATCTTCGTGTTTTTTTGTAAGTTCTTCGCAGTATTTTGCGAGCTCGACATATTGGGTAAACTGTGTATCTTCGGGTTGCTGATGCTGAAGGTCACGACAAAGACGTTCGGCCTCAGCTCGGGCTACGCGTTCGATTTTCAGATCTTCTTGGATATTGTTGATCTGGTTCTTGAAACCTCGAATCTCTTTCTGAAGGCATGACATCGTGGATTTGAGCTTATCGTTCTTGATGATGGCATTGCGGTAGTCTTCTTCACGGCGAATAAGTTGAGTGTTGGCCTGTTCGATTTTGTTGTGTTCAACCAATCCACCTTCTGGGGGCACCGACTCCTGCCTAGCACTATTCTTCTCAGGAAAGGCTGATTCTTCGCGTTCGAGCTGTTCTTCTAAGTCCTTGACGCGCTGCTTCAGTGAGGCGATCCGAATTTTGGCATCGCTGCGGAGTGTTTTTTCTTTAGCGAGCTCATTGGCGACAATGTTGATACCTCTGGACATTCCATCAAGCTTGATGGACAAGGACAGCGTAGATTTGTCTTCTCGCTGACGCTCATTCAGAAGTCCAAGGCGAAATTCGGCATTGGATCGCGCTGCGCGTTCTACTTCCAAGTCTTCCTTGAGCTGGTTGATCTGTTGTTTGAAGCTAGGAACTTCCTTCTGAAGACGCGAGATCATGGATTCGAGCTCGGCATTCTCGTTTTCGATCTTATTGAGCCTGTTGTTGAAGGTGTCCTGGAGTTCGCGGAGAGCGACATCTTGACGACGACACTTTTCTTCCAGGTTCTGGCAGTTGCGGCGTTCACGTTCGAGTTCATTGCGAAGTTCGACGATGACTTGGTCGTGTTCAGCATTCTTTTTCGCGGCGTTCCTGTTATTGGAGTCCATTTTGTGAAAGTCGCGGAGAAGCAAAAGTATTGTAGTAAATATTGCTCTACCCAGAGGCTTTACGGTTGCTATACAGCTATTATTTCTTACAAGATGCGAATACACAGCAGAATATTACACTAGGTAGGGGGATTGGGCCGATTAATAAGGTAATAGGTTGTGAGAGGGAGTTGTGTCTGCAACGCCACACACAAATCTGGGAAGTGGATCACCATTTCTGTATTTATGCGGAGCGTGGATTGGTCGTAGATCGATAGTAAGAAGGTGGGCAATTACATAGGACTTACAGATAACTCGGGGTGAGGTGCGAGAAAGCTCAGAGAGGCGAGCTTGGGTGCTTAGCTAGATTTGTGCGCGGGTAGCTTGGAAAGATGCTCCGAGGGTACAAACCATGCAGAGATGTGACCTCCGGAGCCCAGACGGAGCCATTTTGAAAATTTCGGAGGCTCCATTCTCCCTCCGGAGCCAAATTTTCGGAGCCTCCGCTCCGGATCCGGTAAAAGTAAAATAAACAAAAAGGCAAAAGGAAGTTGCCCGACATAATTTTAGCGGTTTCGGACCAATTTTGCACAATTTTGGGGTAAAAAAAAATCCCGAAAAATGGAGCCTCCGTCTCCGGATCCGGAGCCATTTTCGAAATTTCGGAGGTTCCGCTCCAGATCCCCCCTCCGGAGCCAAATTTTCGGAGCCTCCGCTCCAGATCCGGGTCCTAATGGTTTAACCATGTGCTTGGGGTCAACAAATGACACGTTTCCAAACCAGGCGGTTCGTTTTAGAATCTTGTGTCAGAACCCGAAGATTGGCTAAAATAAGTTTCAACCTGGTGTTAGAAGAAATCCAATTCCATTGTTTCGTTTTTTAGCGCATTCATAATGGAAAAATCCTTCTTGCAGGTCAGTTAACACTCCAACGCCTGCTTCACTTGGAAAGAGATCTGTGGCATTTGCCTTTCAACAGTTGCAATGGAATTACTATAGCGAATCATTCTGACCAATTTAAATAGTTTTTATATAAAGCATTATAAGGCATAGACAACGCCAAAAACCCAATGAAGAAATACCAGTTTAAATTTTAAAGAAACGAGGCGTATTTTCATATCAAATGTGGCGCATTTTTCTGCATTTCCAAAATTTTAAGCATGTCCTGAAGTTCGGAATCGGTTGGTCGCCGGGTTGCTCTATGGCGTATTGTGTCTTCACTGTCGGTGTATGGATTTGCCTGCTGCAAGTTATCATTCTGTCGGTACTGGGCGCGTTGGAGTCCATTGTTGTGATTAGCTTTAGGGTAAAATCGGTGATGCAAACGCAGAACAATTTCGGAAACGTTATCACCAAATCGGAACTTTTTAAGCGTAATGCGGAACTTTGTGTGCGTTTCATACATCGCCGTCAATCTGTTGATTAATATGATCGGGTGTATTATAATGTCAGCATACACGAACAGATATAGCCAGTGGTATTGGTAGGTAGCCAACGCAATCTCCCAAAACTTCATTTGAGAACTAAAGTTGTGGATCAGAAATCGAATTTCCGTTACTGTGACGATGAAATTTGAAATGATGTAAACAGCCGAAGCTAGAAACAAGCTTCGCATAGTGCGAGACATTTCCAGCATCACGTTTTTCGAAGCCACAGGATATACAATTTGCTTTATTTTGTAGTATGCCATGACTATGATAATGATGATTGAGGTCAGAATGTAGAACAGCAGCATTAGGTAGGTGTGAAAATGAAGAAAGTGTCTGTAGCCTGCGATTTCTTCTGTAAAACTGTTATTTTTTCTATTTTAGTTGTAATGAAAGTCATAGAAACATATCTTGGAGTTTCGCTTGTATTAGTTATTTTCATGTTTTGAATCATAGAATTTGTTTCTTTTACGTGTTCGTTGACTTTAGTGAGCACAATAAACTGTAGGGCGCCAGCAGCAATGTATAAAACCGTTACAATGACAAACATTGAACCGACGATGCCTTTAAACCAAAGCAGCGCACTCGACTTTAAAAATCCATGGTATGATCGCCTGAGGTCGTACAATACGAAAAACATGACACAAAAGTTGATCGAGCCTGCGTAGGTACGCGAGATGTTTAGCAACGTGTTTTGAACAACGAGAATGGTTCTGATTGCAATACCACTGAAGCTTGTGTCTGACATGTTAAAATCTGACTTTTCAACGCGCTATAAAAAATTAAATTTACAATTTAACATGAAAATAGTTAAGAATAACCATACAAAGTCCATCGTCATTCGTACAGATTCCATGCTAACGTAATAAGTAACATTATCCCACAGGTCGCCATCAAATGCACCTTCCGCTTGGACAAAGTGGTAATTATTCCCCGGAGGAATGATTGGATAGAAACTTTCAACAATAAACCATATATCAGTAGTGAGGAAGATCACATTAGAAGCGAAAAGCAGCCGAATCAAACGGACTGATATGATTTCCATGCTTTTGTTGCTGACCTCCAATGTTAAAAGCTAAAAATGTCATGTGTTTGATACTATTTTTTGCAAAGTTGTTACCATGTAAACGTTGACGATGCAGCTAATCGCTATGAAGAAACATCTAACAAATGTGTAGAAATTTTCGATAGATACGCAAAACGCAATCTCGTTATAGACTAGAGTCTTCTCAGAATTCAGTAGAGTACTTTCATCTTTACACCGTACCGCATAAGTCAAAAACTTTTCTTTGAAAGTATCATTTTTTCCGAAAGAATCCGGATTTGCAGCCCGTTGTTGACAATACAGGCTCATTCGGGTTTTCAATTCGCGCACAACACGGCCATAATTGTTCATTAGCAAATTAGAAGTCATGAGCTCCTTGACCAATGGTACGGCAAAGCTTTTTGCAGTTGTTCCTCCTTTTTCTATCACTTTCAATCCACTAATGTCGGTTTTTATCACATCCACCTGAAATCCCAGTCGTCATGGCTTTACTTTGATAAGAAGTAGTCGACTGACTGTGTCATCTCTCAAAAACTTGAAGACTGTCATACTCTCACTGGCTGGATAACTGATATTGATACGTTCAAAGTAGTATTTGAAAATATCTCTAGAAAACGCCTTTTCTTTACAATTCATTTTCATCTCATCGGGCAACTTTTTGCAAGCCGCTTGGCGGACTGCATTGTTTTCGGTGTCAAATAAAAAGTTCACAAAGTTGCCGTAAGCTGGATCTAAAATACACCTTCCTGGGTGGAAGAGGTGTAAATAGATTTGTGTGGCATAGGATTCAAGAAACTGTTTCTTCTCCTTGTCGTCGATGGGTTTGCACCTGTAGTCGTCGAGATAGGTGGCTTTAAACAGGCCATTTCTTGCGGCCTGAATCTAAAAAGTAACGACTTTAGATACCAAATCTATCCGTCATTGCGTGTCCATGACTTACGTCGGATGAAACATCGTTGTTAGATGGACAGGTTGAAAAGACTAGTCGATAAAACGTGTCAAAGCTACAAACTTTTGATCAAACCAGTTCAAAAACTTGAATTTTACCCGTTGAAATCGAGATTACTTCGTTTTATTTCGATTAGCTTCTCAAGACTGTTGTTTCTACAGAATATAGTTCTATCTATCTTTGACGACGATGAAGCTGGTATGAATATGGGTACAACAATGAATACGAAAACTGTGAGAACCATTTTCCACCATTGGTTTTAGCGAAACTGACTTTTTACATTTCAAACTGCCCTTTTTATGTTTTATTATTTGCGAGAAAATTTATTATGGCTTTTGAAATGACTAATGTTGCTACTCGAAATGAATCGGCGTTTTCTTAAGAGGCAGTGGCCTGGCTGTCGATTCAGGTTGGCCGTTATAGCAACTCTAAAATGCTTTGAAACTGGAGGCATCTATGGTTTTCAATTTGGACTCGAGGCCTTTGCGATAGATGTGGTGTCTACATTTTTGAAACACACTATCAAACCTTTTCGAAAGACAACTTTGCTGCGCCCACCTTGGACAAAAATCGGCAATCAGACAGCGTTGCGACTTTTAATTTGAGCGCGATGAATACGGCTAATTTCAAAAACAAGTCTTTCCGAAAAGCTGATGGTGCGATTTACAAAACGTTACGCATCGACTGTGCAATGCGCTCGCCTGCCCGTGGCGTTTACGAATGTTTCGTTGCTGCCACCGATCAATGACCAGTCGATCGTCTGGCACCACGGCCAAAGGCATGTGCGCGTGCGTCCCTCTCGATCGCTCTTTGCGAAATGAGCGCGCAAATCGACTGGCCTTTGTCGGTCGGCGCCGCGGCTCTCTCTCTTTTGCCACCCGCCGAGGTCGCGCGCGAAAAATGCGCTCATATCAGGGAGTGCTGATCGGCGAAATCTCATTCTCCCGTCGCCACCAACGTAATCACTGGTGACATCCGTGATACTAACCATGAGGATTCGTTTGAAACCGCTTCTCGTGATAGCCTTGGCCGTTGTGGCCCTCGCGGTAGCCGCTTCCGATAGCCAGCGGCTGGCTGATAGCCTTTGTGTCGGCAAGAAGGATGGGCATTATGCCCTCGGGATATGTTCTTCCGATTATCTGACCTGCAGCAATGGCAAATCTTTTGCTCATCGTTGCAAATTCGGACTTTTCTTCGATAAAGCCAACGAGCAATGTGCCGACCGAAAAGCCATAGCTGATTGCCAGGGTTGGTCTTTGATTGCTTTCGTGTTTCGATTTCTTTATCATCGTTTTTCAATTTCAGCCCCGTTCGACTGCTCTGATCGCGATGATGGAATCTACAGCGATGGCTGCTCTCGGAACTTCTGGTACTGCTTCGGCGGATCTGCCGCCTCTGCTAGTTGCCAGTCTGGGTTGTATTTCAACACCGAAACGAATACGGTGGGTACATTTTCACATTTTTGCACTTTTTATCTTCACTTTCTGTCGTTTTCATTGATTTTGATGACGATTATATATATTTTTCTCAATCTTTCAGTGTGAATACTTCAAATCCATCAAGGCATGCAAGGGCAAGTGCAATCAGAAGGCCCCTGTCGGCGATACCTGCTCCGACCACTACTTTGTCTGCATTGATCAAGTTCCGACACGCCAAACTTGCAAGAAACATGAAGCATATGATGATTATTACCGGAAGTGTCGCAGTTTGACCGAATTGCCGCAATGTGTACTGTAAGTTTTGCGTTTTGCCTTTTGTTTTCATTCTTTTGTGCTTGTTTTACATCTTACTTTTAATTTCGCTCTTTCTTTTCCTGCTTTTATCTCTTTTTTGCCTTTTTAGCCATCAAATTCACCGCGAACAGAACACCGATGGCGATAATGATGAATTCCATCCCCGACGATTGGACAACCCCGGTCAAAATGTCCCCGACTCGTCCTCTGATACTCTTCAAGATGATCCGCTTCATGCTACCTACCCTACTTACACTCCTCCTACGACCACAGCCGCCTATGCTGTCGAAGGCTCCGGCGAAGAAGTCGATATCGAATTGGGCGGAATCCGGCGCATGTCTCGCTTCGACTTTGATGATTCTGACCAGATTCTTGCCGCTGTTATGCGCAGTTCCGGTGGCGATCTGCATTCCAGAGTCAATGTTCCTGGAAAGCTGACCCGTGTTGGTGATTTGCCTGATCTTGGTCAACTTCCGAGTATCCAGAAGGCTGGTTCTGTCGAAAGCATGATCCCAACGTTCTGTCTCGATCGTCCCGATGGAAACTTCTTCATCTCCTGCGGCGCCAAGTTCATCAATTGCGTCAATCACGTCGCTACAGTGATGTCATGCCCGAATGGTCTCGTCTTCTCCGAGGATCTGAATGTCTGTGGCTTTGTTAATGACGTCCCGGCGTGTGCCAATGGTGCTTTGAAGGCTGATGTCCCTGTGGTTTCCGCCCCAATCAACGACAATGACATGTCCGTTGAAAGACTGGCTTCTAATCCCTCGAAACCTGGCCGACAGCTCGATTCCATCTGTGTCAAGGACCGTGATTCAAGCCCTCTGTTCGGGCTATCTTCTTGCTCGCCCTACTTCATCGCTTGCAAGAATGGCGCTGCTATCGTCGCATCCTGTGACGAGCACTTCCTGTTCAACGAAGACACCCTCCGATGCGAGACCCCCTACGAGACCTTCTGCCCCGAGAAGCTTCCCGCTGATGCCGAACAGATTTGTGAAACTGTCGGAAATGTCCCCTTCATCGATACCCCTCTGATCAAAGCTGCCTGCTCCGAGCATTCTGTTCGTGTCTTCGAAGAGTGTGCCGATTCCTACTACGTCTGCCACGAGCAAGCCTTCCTCCGTCGTGACTGTCCTGATGGATTGAGCTTTGATTCTGTCGTTGGTGCATGCGTGTCTCACTGTGGCGATTCTCGACATGTCAAGAAGCTAGTTGGATCTTCCTGTAAGTTCTTTACTGTACTTGTTATTGATTGAAATGCCTGACAATTCCGGAATGCGCATTTAATCGATACTTTTACTGCTGTTTTATCGATTTTGATTGATTTTGATGGTTTCAGACGAAGAATTCTGCAAGCAGCAAGGCCCTGGCAAACATGGTCTCGGTTGTACCAGCGTCTATGTCGACTGCTCCTCAAATGGCGTTTCTTCTGTCATCGAATGCGAGGATGGACTTGTATTCAACAAGTTTATCCAAGGATGCGCTCTCTACTGTGAAGGTACCCCTGTTAGCCAGCTCGATGACTTGACAAGCCCCATGGTCTTCGAGCCGAAAGCCGATTCTCAACGTACTGATGGCAAGAACGATGATCACAAGCCCTTCGAGGACTTCCGTGCCTCCAATACTGTTGATTCAGTCGATTATCGCAATGTTGATCGTAAGTTTTGTGTCTTTCGTTTCTTTGTTTTCACTGTTTGCATACTGTACTTTGCAGCTGATGCCGTCTGTGCCAAACATAGCGATGGCCTCTACTCTCTCGGATGTGGTGATGCCTACTTTTCCTGCTACAATGGCCATGGTGTGCTCATTCACTGCGAAGATGGACTTGTCTTCAACTCCGATTCGGGTACCTGTACTGATCGCTGTGCGCGAGGTTCTTCCTCGGAGGGCGTCCCGAAGAAGGCCTCGTTGTGTCCTGCTGGCGTCACTGGCTATCAATCGACTTCTCAGTGCTCTGACGCCTTTGTTTATTGTGTTAATGGCGTCGAGTACAAGCAAGCTTGCCCGGCTGGCCGGTATTTCAATGTCTACCTTCGCGCTTGCGACCTATCTTGTGATGCTCCGACCGAATCTGGTGCTCGTGATGATGATGGCCTCGTGAAGGATGGACCTGCTTCGAATCCGACGACCAAGGCGCCTCCTTCTTTCCGTGACATTCGCCTTTTCCGTCAACAAGCGCCGTCTACTTTCCTCACAGATGGCTTCTCGCAGAATCCGGTGTACATCCCTCGTGCCCCCAGGCCTCTGCAAAGTATGTTTTTCATTTGCTTTTGTGATTTCATTGCATTTTGCTTCAATGTTTCCCATTTGCAGTCGATCAATTCGCTGGTATTCCCGAAGCTTTGCCCGTTCGAGTCCCATTCACACCGAATAACATTCCCGGCCATGTTGGCTTTGATGCTTTTAATCGTGGCAACTTCCCCGAGAAGCCTCGCGTCGTCCATTCGCCGTTCCCTCGGTTCAGCGATGTCAGACCGATCAACCCGGCTCTGAATCCGAACCCCCTTCCGGCCGTTGGTGTCCCCCCTCTGCAGCCTCGCCTTCGCAGTGTCAACATTCTTCCGCCGGTGACGCCCCGCCCTGCCCCAGTGAAGCCCCTGCCCATCATCTCGGAATCTGCTGAAGTTCTCGATGTTTTGAACGGCAACGACACCTCTCATGCCAATGATAGCGCCGAAGTCCCGACCGAAGATGCATCCTTTGAAGGCAGCGGTATCAGTGCTGAGGAAGACATCGAGCCAGAAACGACTTCCCTGTGGCGAAAGAAGCGTGAAATTACAACCCAGTGCCAGTATAAGCAGGTATGTTTGCTTTACTTTCTATTTGTGTGATTCTGATTTCATATTGGTACCCCTTTTTCAGCGCTGGTACAACCCCAACATTGCCTTCATCGAGACTTACGACTTCGTCCCTCAAGTGGATTGTGCCGCTGGCAAGACTCCCCTCGGATGCACTAGCGGCTACATCGAATGTGTCAATGGCGTGCCCCAAGTCTACTCATGTGCCGATGACTTCATCTACGACAAGCAGACTTCCCGGTGCATCTTCAACCACAATGCGAGGTGCACTTTGGGTTTGACCGTACTGGACTCCAAGCTGCCCCGTCGCCATCCTGGTGCCTCTGCGTCCCTTCGCCATGTTTCTGGAACCGCGGTGGAAGAACAGACTTCTGATCCTCGATGCAAGTTCGGTGCCCAGGGCTCTGTCCCGCTCGGATTCTGTCTCAGCGAGTTTCTGTTGTGTCTGCCGAATGGTCAAGCTACCACATCGTACTGCCTCAACAGTGAGCTCTTTGATCACGCCTCTGGCAAGTGCGTCCGTGCTGCCGAGTGTGGCCTTCACGCCCGCGGATTCCACAGTATCTCCGCCCCGTCTCCGGCTTCAACTTCGCGTCTTGTTGGTCCTGCGAATCTTCAGTGTCTGGGCCGTGAAGATGGTGATTCTCTGCCGACTGGGAAGTGTCTGTCGACCTTCATTCGATGCCAGAAAGTGAGTTTATCCCTTCTTTCTTGCTTCTTCCCCATCAATGATCACCTCTTTCAGGGTGAACCTGTCCGATCGTACTGCCCCAAGGCCGGTGACTCCTTCTCCACCCATCTCAAGTCCTGTGTCTCCAAGGCCCAGCTACCCGAATGCCGTCCCTCGACCTCGATCACCCTGGATCTGTCATCTTCAGATGCCTCGAACCCCTGCGTCGACCAGCCCGATGGCTTCTACCGTCATCCCGAGAGCTGCCAACGCATCATCCAGTGCTACGGACGTGAAACCTTCGAGCAACAGCCCTGCCAGCATGACCTCGCCTTCGATGCCGCTCGTGGTGTCTGCGATTACCGTCGTAATGTTCCTGGCTGCGAGAATGCCGTCGATTCTACCGCTCGTGCCGAAGCCGGTGGCAATGAAACTATCGCTAACACCGCTTGCGATGAAGGCAGCCATGGTGCTTATGTCCCCAATAAGTCTGATTGCTCGTCCTACTTCCGCTGTGTCTGGGGCCGTTATGAAGCCATGCAATGTCCCGAGGGCACCGTTTTCAACACGAATCTGAGTGTTTGTGATTGGCCTGATCAGGTTCCTCACTGTGCTGCCACTTAGATAATCATCATAATATGTGTCACTTGTTATTAGTAACCCGGGTATAACTAATCTGTGTTGTTGAAAGCCTATTCTTGTCATTTTTAACATAGTTAATTTTATATGTGCTATTTAATGCGAAATAAATGAATTATATAACTTTCATTGTCTATGAAATCCCGTAGAACTGCGAATTTACTATCACATTGTGCTTTCGTTGCAATTTGATCTCTTCTGTTTATAGCTTTTTTTGGTTTTGGTTAGGCTGCAGCGTCCAATTTCTTGATCAAAATCTCCCCGATTTGAGAAAGTCGTTGACAAAAACGACGGCAACTAACTTTCCACTCCAGATACACTCGATAAATACTTGCATGGCTTTATCGAGTGTATCGAAGTTTTCTTTTGAGAAGATCTTCGTCGAATTTGACTCCCCGAGTTAAAATCCTGTCATTCAGGTTTGACTTTTCAATTGTTATTCTTGTGTTTTGCTTTTAGGCATGCGTTTTTGGCTTCAAGGCCAGATTCACTTTCGGAAGTACCGTGAAACTGACGGCAGTTCGTGAAAATGCCGACAAAGTCTTCTGATTCCGACATAAATCACGTGCTGCTCGCCGTTTCGACGCTGTTTTGAATGCTCGTTATTGTTTTATCTTTGTCAAGGGCAAGAAATCGAATGGCATTGAGGAGGCCGCCGAAGGCTACAAGTCAAACAATGCTAAATACTACCAACGGCAGCAAACGAGTCGAAGGAACCTGATTGAGGACTTCAATAGGCATCAGATAAACTTCAGGATACCGTAGTATATCGTCGCTTTACATATGTTTCGGTGGTTGTTATCAAGTTACCAGTTTCTGCATCTGTTTTATTAATTATTACATTAATCACAAGCATAAACACTCAACTATAATCGCTAATTTGAACAAATGAACCATTTACAACGTTTGTTTTACAAAATATGTAAACTAATATCAAGAAAACGGGATGCAGGGCTTTACCGAGACGGTTTCGGCGATCATTTGACTTCACTTCTTTGTGGCCTGATATTTGCACCTTTACGGCTTTGAAGCGTAGGTTCATCGAGGAAAGTGTTTTTCTTTTCTGCAGTTCAAAAGCTTTTTGTTTCGCAAAATGCGGCCGCTGGCGATGCCCGTGTTTTGACCCCGTCGGCATTTAGTTGGTAGATTTGTGCATCGAATTGCTCATATTTGGCTCACAATTTGTTTGCTCGTTGACGGCCGCGATCAACAAATCGAGGTCAGCCTACTGTTTTACGCATGCCTTTGCGTTTTTCCGAAATCCTTGTTGTTGACGTCGATTTTGCTCGTTCCCGGGTTCCTGTAACATTATATTACTATTTTAGGGTACTGTATTTCTAACACTTTATGCAGTTGCCATCAGAACGTGTTTTTGTGGTGTAAACTGTTTCAAAATTTCCGAAGTTTGTTTGACTATGCTTTATGAAAAACTGCTTATTGCTTGTTCATGCCTAATATACAATAACGACGTTTTGGTAGCAACATGTGATTTCGAAAAACAAGCCCTGAAGCACCCCTTGGCATTGTGTTCCCTCGCACCACCCGTTTTTCGACAGCCTCCGACAGCCGACGGCTGCGACTCACACGTGTGACACGCGGCAAATAAACGGATATTCGTCGGCAGCTTCAATCCCGTCATCTATCTTTCACGCCGTATTCATGCGATCATGCATTTGCTGTCGTTAATCGCTACTTTATCCCTGGCGGGTTTCGCTGCAGCGAACTTGCTTATCCCGGGTATTATCCGCAAGGATGTCAACCTGACGCAGCAAAAGGTTAGCTTGTTTTTGTTTATATATTTTATTTGGCTCGCCGTGCTTATATCGTCCTTTCCAGATCGAATACTATGGCATCTTCCAATCTGCTCTCAACAACAGTGAAGTTGAGATTCGTCTGACCTGCGAGGACGACATCGATGCCACGTTTTCGGTGCAATATGTGGTTCGGACGTCGCCGTGTGCGAAGGAGTTTTTCACGGACCGCAATCGTCGGGCTTACATTGATGACATGCTGGTACGTGGCTTTTGTTTTGATGGATGTTTATGTATGAAGAATTCTGTTATAGGAGTTCTACTTCGACCAAGACAAGCTGATTCCGAACGGTTTCCACTATGAAAATATGTACTTCTACCGTTCCGTGTTGAAAAACATTAGCTGCCAGCACAGCAACGGTGTCACAGTCTTCCTGGATGAGAACCTTCATCAGCCGATGCACCTTGTCAATGTGACGGAGTATAAGCCTCCATTGGTGAGTTATAGAGTTACTTTTTATATAAATTTCTTCATTTGGTGGTTTTAGAACGGAACAACTCGAGCCAAGCGTGAAGCCCTGCTCAATGGAAATACTATCGATGGTGGTGCTAAGCAGTCTTTAACGTAAACTTTTACATCTTAAGCTTTCTTATCAATTGTCATTTTTGCAGCTCATGGCACCCCGCTCTCGTCCTCCCAGCCGATTCCCTCTACGTTCTCATCGTCAAGTTTGCCTACGTTGGCTCCGACAAGCCGAATGTCGTCAAATCCTTCAACGTCCAACTCGAAACCCAATGGCGCGGTCCCAATGGCTATCTCAGCGCTATCGACTATCCATTGCTCCACTTCTATGGATTCATGTGCGCTGTCTACATTGTTCTTTCGTTGGTCTGGCTGTTCATCTGCATGAAGCACTGGCGCGACCTTCTGCGCATCCAGTTTTGGATTGGTGCTGTGATTGTCGTCGGAATGGTTGAGAAGGCTGTCTTCTACGCTGAGTACAGCAATATGAACGACAAGGGTGAATCTGTCGAAGGGCTGATCGAGTTTGCCGAGCTGACTTCCTGCTTCAAGCGTACCGTCGCCCATGTCCTGGTTATCATCGTCTCCGTCGGCTACGGTGTCGTCAAGCCCCGTCTGGGCACTACCTTGAATCAAGTCATTGCAGCTGGCTTCTTCTATTTTGTCTTCTGCTCGATCGAAGGCCTCACTCGAGTCTCCCGCACGTCTGTCCAAGCTATCCACGAAAAGCAGGTCGCCAAGCTGCCGCTCGTCGTTCTGGAGGTCGGTATTGCCTACTGGATCTTCTCCAGCCTCATCGCTACGATGCGTTCTCTCCGTATGCGTCGTAATGACGTCAAGCTCGCCCTATACCGTCATTTCACGAATGTTTTGTGCCTCTCGGTGGTCGTTGCCGTCGTTTACATGATCTGGTCCATCTACATCCATTCGATTCGGCGATGTGTGTCTGAATGGAAGCAGCTGTAAGTTTTTACCACCTTTCTTGAGATGAAGTTCCATTTTTACATTTCAGTTGGATCGATACCGCCTTCTGGCACATCTACTTCGTCTCCATCCTCATCGTGATCATGTACCTCTGGCGTCCGGCTGCCAACAACCAACGCTACGCCTTCACTCCGCTTCTGGACGACTCCGAAGATGAAAACGACGAGGACGAGCTATTCAATGGCAAGATCGCCGCCTATGACGACATCAAGCACCGTCAAACCGAGAGGATTGAAATGCGTCCCCAGAAGTCCAACGACGAGAAACTCGAAGACGATCTCCGCTGGATCGAAACCAACATTCCCAGTTCGCTCGCTGAAGCCCTTCTCGACGATGAGGACGAAGCTGAAGCTCGCGAACTCGAAATGTCTAAGATGCTCTAAGGTACTGAATCGCACAATTCCGGCTTATCAAACTAACATGTCTTTGCCACCGCTATTAGATCTCACAGTTGGTTATAGTTTCAGTGCATGTGCTAGCGTGGTTTTTGATGGCGCTTTTCTTTTACTACACACATAAATTTATTGATGGGTTTCGATTATTTTCGGGTTTAACAAAAGCTAACCCTGCTTAAGCATTGCTACAACAATAAATGTACATTCGTTAACTACACAAGGTATACCAATAAGTTATTATTGTTAATTAATTTGACTATGAGGTTGTTGAAGACGTTAATAAAGATGCTACGGCGGTTATATGATGGAATCTGAGAATATCTAACCGTACCTTGAAAGGCTATTGTGACTATGGACCTTATGGCAGTTGGTAGGGGGAGTTCATCGGTGCCACGCGGACGGAGCGATGGTGGCTCAGGCACAATCGATGGGATCTAGCGATGGCGCAGGGGTGTGTACAAAGAGAAAGGGGAAAGTGAGGATTTGTCCGAAGCCGAATCTGAAGAATCCACCGATCATAGAACATTTATTGTAAGTCCTTTACCGGTAAACAGTAACCGTCACATACCCTCTCATGCACGAAAATGTAGAATTTTACGATTTGTCGATTTTAGCGTGTATTTGTGAACATGGCCCTCAGTTTAAGAAACCAAATGAACTTGGAAGGAATAATGTATTATTACACTGATGCCAGCGCCAAGAAATTCCGCGATATAACATTGCTGCCGTGGCACAAGGTCTCATCGAGAATACGAACATCAAGCAGTATCAGAATGCTGTAGCAGGGGTGTATGTTGAGAAGTCCCAGTTTAGCGCAGATGAAATCAAGTGTTTAGAATTAGTTTGCGCAGGTGTTTTTGTTGAATTAAACGTTAGCTAGTTATCAAGTAATTTTGCTAATGCTAATATCCTTGTTTAATTTTTTAAGAGTGAAATACAGTCTAGTTTTTGGTCCATAATTGTCCGCACATACGCAGATTTCGAGTGCACCGTCGGTGGCGGTGTGCGTTTTTCTGGCTTTTTAAACCTTAAAAAACACGTTTCGTCGTGTATATAAATCTGTCTTTGGACGAATTGCCCGACAGTTTTTATAATAACGTGTAGCGTTCCCTTGATTTTGTTCCTATTCCTAAATGTCATTATTTTCTTTATTCCGACTCAACTCGAGCTAGGCCCAAATTACTTTACTTGGACCTTATTTTCCCGTGTTTTTGGATGTTTGATGTTTATCAGCGTGATCTCGACTGTTTTTACAACACATTTAGGGTTATCCCATCGTGCGATTACCCACACTATTTACAACTTGTTTTGCAGGCGAACGTGCACGTCTTGAGTCCTTGCTTCTCTGCGACTTTTACTAATACCTTCAGTGCCCCATGGACCCCGATAAAAAGAGCTTCGCGAAGGCGAATGTCGAGCACGACCAAATCGTCATCGAACATCGCGATGAGCTCGAATCGACGATCTCACGCCTTCAGAAGGAGATTCAAGGTTACAAGTACCAGATCAACAAGCTCAAGGAAGATCTGAAAGCCGAGCGCGAAGCCCGAGCCGAGGCCGAACGTCTTTGTCGTGTCGAAGAATCGGCCCACCAAAAGACCCTCCTTGAGAAGAACAACGTTGAGCAGAAGTTGGTGCCCCTTGAAGGTAGATTGGCTGAGGGAACTTGCGACTTTTCCAAAAAAGTCAGTTTGTCACTTTTGCTTTGCAACGTCCAACTTTAATATTTTAGTCCTCCGAAGACTCCGAACATCATCGCGTGTTGTCAAAAGAGGATAAGTGTGAAGATCTCTCCGATGCCGAACCTCAAAAATCCGATCGATCGGAAAGAGAAAACGCTTTAATTGTAAGTTCTTTAATAGTTAACTGCAACCGTCATGTAACTCATGAACAAAGTTGATTTTCAGCGTTTGATGCTGCATCTGACCCTCTGTCCAGAAAAACGAGATAGCTTGGCTGGATTGATATGGTATTACACGGAATTTTATGCCAAGAAAAAAATCGCCGGTAATTGGACGAAGGACTTTGTCGATGTTGTCACCCGCGAATTGGATGGCAAAGTTAAGGATGTCTCTACCGTGGCACAAAGTCTCCTTAAAAATCCCAACATCCTGAGGCTTCAGGATGTTATGCATGGGGTGTGTGTTGAGAAATCGCAGTATAGCCCAGATGAACTCAAGTGTTTGAAATTAGTTTGTGCAGGTATCTGTGTTCGTGTCATTGTTAGCTAGTTATCGTAATACTATGCTTGTTTGTTTTTTTTGAAATTGTGATACCGTGGCCTGTTTTTGTGTTCCATAATAAAGAAACGAGAAATCTTGCGATGAGAAGTCGAGAAAAACTATAGTGCATTACTTTTAAATTAAATGCCTAGAAATAAACGAAAAAAGCACCAAAAGAACAGTGGAATGTGTGCGGTCCTCGAAACCGCAACTTTGGCGTTGCGTATCCAATGACAATCAAACCTCGGCGATCGTTTTCACGCTTCTCGTTTATCATTTTCTATCTTCAATCTCCTCGCTCAAGTATCCTCTTTGTTCATGCTTCAACGGGCCACACTAACCAGATGGGCACTGCTACGATCTTTCAACTTTAATACACGCGGGTTTGCTAAGCAGAAAGCGCCAAGAGGGGTAAGTTCGTCTTTCCTACGTTTAAACTTCCATTTTTATATATTCTTTTCCATTTCAGCCAGCTAGCTCTCTCCATCGACCCGCCAGAGACCTCAAGAAGCCCAAATCTCTCGAGGATCTGGTCAAGCCGATACCTGTCGTCACCCCATCACAGTCCAATGAGCTGGCCGACTTCGACGGCGTCGACGCTCTCAACAAAGATGCGGTTTCGTTGATCCTTGCTGAATTTTCGAAGCGACCGACTATCCGTGAGCTTGCCGAGGAGAATGGCATTTCGGCGAAGTTGTTTATGAAGGCTTTCCTCAGCTTTCGGCAGCATTGTATGAAGATTGAATACCTTGATCCTGCGTTGAAAGTTACACTGAGTGATATTTTGAACCATAGTATGTTGCACTTTTGCTCTTTTTCACTTCCGGAATATATATTAATTGCCCTTTTTTAGATCACAGTGTCGATTCATTGTTTGTTTTCTTCCTGGGGCATGCGTGGAAAGTCTACCCTCATTTGGAGTCGCTGGAAGATTTAAAACTTATTTCCGACTTGACACAGCCTCACAATTGGTACCCTGAGGCAAGGACTATTCAGAGAAAGATTGTCTTTCATGCGGGTGGGTATCTTATTTGTATTTACTTACGCCTTCCTAATGACGTCTTTCAGGACCAACAAACAGTGGCAAAACCTACGCAGCACTGGAACGCTTCAAGACTGCCGAAACTGGAGTGTATTGCGGTCCATTGAGATTACTTGCGAACGAGGTTTTTATGAAAATGAATGCAGCCGGGCTTCCGTGCGATTTGGTCACTGGTGAGGAACGATGTTTTGCCGTGGACAACATGAACCCAGCGAACCATCTGTCGTCGACGGTGGAGATGCTTTCGACTGCGATGCCGGTGGAAGTGGCTGTCATCGATGAGATTCAGATGTTGCGGGATGATCAGCGGGGTTGGGCTTGGACAAGGGCGTTGTTGGGAGTTGCTGCTCAGGAGGTAGTTATACATTTGTACTAAATAAGCCCAGCAAACTGACACAATGATCTTTCAGGTCCATGTCTGCGGTGAAAAAGCCGCCATCGAAGTTGTCAAGCGCCTTCTCGACCCTATCGGCGAACACGTCGAAGTTTTTGAATACGAACGACGATCACCGTTGAGCATCAGTACCCATGGCCTGGCTGATCTCCGACGTCTTGAAGACGGTGACTGTATCGTCTGCTTCTCGCGCAAAGCCATCTTCAACATTACCAAGCAGCTCGAACGCCTCAGCATCAACTGTGCCGTCATCTACGGCGATTTGCCTCCAGGCGCAAAGCTCGCTCAAGCTGCCAAGTTCAACGACCCCGAAGACCCCGTGAACGTCCTCGTCGCGACTGATGCCATCGGCATGGGGTTGAATTTGAACATTAAACGAGTCATTTTCAACTCGCTCGTCAAACCCCCACGCAATCAGCTGATCCCGACGTTCGCCGCGTTGCAGATTGCCGGTCGAGCTGGCCGTTACGGTACCGCTTATGCCGATGGCAAGGTCATGACAATGCGTAATGAAGACATGGGCCTTCTGAAGAACATCCTCTCCCAGCCAGTTCCCGACATCGACAAAGTCGGCATTGCTCCGACCTTCGAACAGATTGAAACCTTCGCCTATCACCTCCCACAGGCCTCATTTGTTAATCTGCTTGACATTTTCACGTCAGTATGCAGCATCAGTGACGAGTTTTTCATCTGTTCCGTGCAGCAAATCCGCGACCTGGCCGAGTTGATCGATAGCATCCCATTACCGCTTAAAGTCAGTTTTTCATGATTTCAAAAGTTTAATCATTAATTCCAAATGTTATTTCAGGATCGCTATACTTTCTGCCTCGTGCCCATCAAGCCCGATCGTAAAGTCGTCGCATCTGCTTTCGTCAAGATGGTCCGTCGTTTCTCCACGGGTCAGCCCATCAGCTTCGATTGGTTCTGCAGCGTCTTGAATTGGCCTTTAGCCCCTGCCGAAAAGGTTGCCGATTTGATGCATCTGGAGCAGGTCTATGATATCGTCGACGCCTACCTTTGGCTATCCCTCCGCATGATGGACGCCTTCCCAGATGAAGAACTCGTCCGTGGCATGGAGCGTGATCTCGACGAGCTCATCCAAGACGGTGTCGATCGCCTTCTCGCTAATCATGGCGATATTAGCAGTGGAAAGTAGTTTCACTCTTTGTTTTGGTCTTGTTAGTTTTATACAATAGGTGAGCAAAGATTGGTTTATTGTTGTTTGTTGATTTGTCTTTTCATTCATTTTTACACTGATAGGTAAAAGTTAGCTAAGAGGTATTTATTTCTTTATTTTACAGTACTACAAAAACCACAAATAGCATACACTTTAGTTTAATCTTAAATTTATTTGAACACTTTGTTACGACGGTGTTTGTTTTTTAACGTTTGATCATTCTTCCGCGGGGGGCACTGTGACTTGAGCATCAATTGGGACCGGGGCCAATGTCACGGGGACATCCTCCTCATCAGGGAACTTTTCCTCGAGTTTGGCCCGCAAATTAGCGATAGTTTCGCCGACCCATTTACGGACATCGGTCACGAAAGGCGTGTTGTTCAACTCTTCAAGCTTGGTCTTCAACGTCTTCCACAGCTTCATGGCATAGGCGTGCAGGGCTTTGTAGTGATGTTGGAGTTTGCAATGGGTGTCGCAGTCCTGAAGGGTTTTGATTAACTTTTTGGTTTGATTGAAATTGTCAAAAATGAAACTTACAGGCGTCGCGGGCTCATCGACCACAGTACGCTGGCCAATTTCTTCGGGGCTTTTTCCGCAATCACTCAAAATGTGGATTCGCGTGTATTGGTCGAGGGTAGAGCAGTCAAAGTTTCGATTGCCGTCGATATCGATAGCCTGAAGGGGTAGATAATTAGCTTTTAGTCATTAGAAAGGGGAAGGAAAAAACAAACCTTAAGATCGGGGAACTTTTCAAACAACAAATCTTCACTAGGCAGAACACGGATATCATTGTTGGTCATGCCGATGTAGGTATATCCGCGCAGCCTTTCCGGAGGCATTTCCAATCGCTGGCGACTGCTAACATTATGACAGTGGATAATTTCATCACTGGTATTACACAGACAACCACCAACACATTCAAAGATATACGCGTTGACCGCGACAAAGCCGAGAACGGCGATAGCCAGGAAAAGCGTATTACGCATCATCGTGAAGAGCGACCGGTGCGATTGGAGAGTCTTAGGTCACACTGAGGATGTTCCCGTCGATGGGATTGCCCTGTTATGCTTGCTGCTTTTGATCCCACTCTTCGTAGGGCGTGCCAAACGCAGCTGTTTCAGAGTTCTGAGACATGTGTGTCCATTCGCCCTTGAGCATGACGATCGTCGCCCTCTGAACCGGTGAATCATCGGCGCGCCTCGGAGTGATGTTGTGTTGTTATGTCGCAATCGGGTCCCAGACATGATTTGTTTTTGACTTCCGTCACAATACCCAGTTGTCGTCAGGGGCACCGAGGAGAGTATCAACCCGTTCTTTCTTCCGAAACTGCTGAGTGTCACGCGCTGTGAAGGTTGAACTTCTCGCCAATGCGCCCTCCGAGTTAATGAGGATTGTTGACAGCTTGGTTACGAATTCAAGGACAGTGAAAGAAATTGAAGATAGATATTTGTTAGCACGGCTTTCTAAGGCCAATGCGCGTGTTTGACTTTGGACTCGTCACAAAAGGAAAGACAGGAAGATAGCGTTGTTTCCGGATAAATGTCACCCATCACGTGGTAGCTGAGTTTAACGGGGACAGGCTTTGCTCAAGCTTCCCCGTTTTTTTTTCGTTGAACATTGCGCTGTGGCAGCTTTTTGCTTCCGTTTGAAGCTGCATCAAATGAGCGAGGAGAGAACCGTTAATGAAACCCTGGACACCGCAGTTCACTCTCAATGTTTGATGGAGCAATTAATGGCCTGTCCATTGCGTACACTGCGCGTCTTGCAAGGAAAATTCTTCCCTCACTTCCATCATTCGACAGGCAAAGTAAGCATGCCACAATGTAGCGCTTAAGGATGGCCCCGAGAAGCTAAGACGACGACACTGTTGGCATAGCCATTTTTGGACGAAGCTCCCGACGACATCGTCAATTTCAATTTGTTATCTTCGACCCCAAAAGTCTACTCAATGGCATACATAAGCGAGTCTGTGAGCATCGCATATGCGTTCTCTTTTCTTCACTTTCACATCATGACCAACTTTTGATTCTAATTTGAAGCTATTTTTTGCGCGCATATTGCTTGAGGGCATACACAACCTTGTATCATGAGGGAATGTCGGTCGCAATACCCCTCGCAACACAAATTAGAGGTCTTCTGTCACTTCTGTTGTTAAGTCAACCCAACTGCCCTCTGTCTATATCGTGTTTGATTGATTTACATAACGACATTTCAATCGTATTCCAGCGTCCACCGAAAACGAATCTAATTTATCAATTGTTGTTGAAACATTTCTGAGCAAATGTCCATTTATCACTGATAAAACATACAAAACAAGACTGTTTCACGCATAATTAGACTCAAGCCCAAGTCGGAGGATGTTTCAAGCTCACCCTTTTTCGGGGCGGAGAGTTCGTCACGGTTCTCAGAGCACTTTGCAGTTGGGTCTGGGTCTCTACAACGTTTGTATTTGCCTTCACGCACCGCCTTTTTCTTCGGCTAGTCTGTTCTCGGGAGAATAATTTGAAGCGTCACTCATTATGGTTTAGTTTCTTGGAGTTAAAAGTGCGTTGTTCTCATGCATATCATTATAATTTGATAGTTTTTGATGTCCGTGATCATTCATCATTTTAACTTTTTGTAAACATTGACAGTTTTCTGACAGATTTTTGTTTGTTAAATTTGTTTTGTCTGATCTTAGTTCCCATAATCTGGCCAAAATATGACATAATTTACTTCCATTTTCATTGTTAACAATAAAAAACTTAACTATGTCCAAATGGTTGCAAATTATGCCGACAGACTTACCATGCGAAAAACAAATCTTCTTAATTTGGCTTATCACCGCTCATCCATCGTACCGGGTGCCAGCGGCGATAAATCTGTGTTAAGGAAGTCGGAAGGAAAACTGGAACATGGGTACAAAAACATTACTTCCATAAAGCGTTAAAACGGACTGCTTTTCATGTGCCTTTCTTACTTATTTTGTATATTGTCTCTCAAAGGCGAATGCGAAACAGAATGTCAGTTAAGGTGGCAATACTATTTGTTGCCTCAGGCTTGTGACAACAGCCGGCATGCCCAAGTTCTGTTAATAATTACGACTTGTTTACCCTCGCATTTCTTCTTATCTTTTCTTGATACTTCTTCATTTTGACTTTGTAAATGTAAAGTTTTCAAGTCAAGGCAACCATACACGGTTCGCCTAATTACGAGCCTTCACGGACCGCCAATCATTACGTTGCGCACTTCACTTCGTCAGCATTTTGCATGAGCCTTTCATGACATATCCTCAAAACCTCGTGTGATGAAAAAACACATATCAATTGCCGCCCCTGGAGTTTGTTGTAGATAGATAAAAAGTGATGTCGGCGACGAATGATGAATCTTAAACTCGAGTTCCACATTCGGAGATAAATGCACTCTAAACCGATGCGGTTAATGCATATTATGTACTTTCCACATCGGATAAACTTCAATTTTCGACTGATCTTTCTTTACATTCCTACCTGTCACACAAAACACTAACCCGATCATTGATGTTTATTTTTTCAACATAGTTAGTTTACTTTGCATAAGTGATTTCTCTTCCTTTGTTGCTACCGCGTCTATTTTTGTAATTTTCAGACATTGACGTTTTATCTATCATAAGTAGTTAATATAAATAGGTGATTTTTACTTTTCATCATGTCTATGGATAATCTATGATTAGCCTTGTAGGGATTCGTGACCTGTCTGCGGGGTAACATTTGTCTCTAATCTCCATTGTGGAACGAATAGCCCCAAGTGCACAACTGCGTGGGAGGGTTCGACCAATTAAAATATAATTATAGTGATTATACACTTTTCATTATTTTACACCAGACATGTCAGAAATCGAAATTCCCTCGAGCCTTATTTGTGCTTCTCAGCGGTGCCAATTTTCCGTCACTATCTCACGATGCTTTTCCGTGTTTTTCATTTCCTTTTTTGTAAGTCCAAATTGTCCAGAAATGTCACTCAAGTTAGGCTATTTGTTGTAGTTCATCCATTTGAGCACATCAGCAAATATGCTAGATATCGGGCTCGTTTCATTGTCACCGTCTCCCTGTCCATTTCCTTATTTTACCGCTGCCCCGTACTCTCCTGGGGCACGGGAGACGTTGAAAATGGCACATAGAGTGCCGAAAAATATATCTTTAGGCTCATACCGATGTCCTCGTTGGTCCTTCATGAAAACCCTGTCAATCCTCCCCACCCCCGTTGACGGGGGGTACTCACCATTTTGTTACTTCCGTTGTTATATGAGCAAATTTGGCACAAAATTGGCATTAAGTCCAACCATGTTATATTTACGAACGAGCGAAGTACACACTTCTACCACATCCTTCGCTACGTGTGGAAGCGAGTAATCAAAATATTTGCCATTAACCTTTCGCTTGCAGTGCCTTAATCCAAATGTGTGTTCGTAGTTAATACGAGTTGTCACGCGGTTGTAAATTGACGCGAATCCACTTCATCTTGAAGGCAGCCTGGTGACTTGTAGCAAGTTCCTTTCCTTGTCTTTCGCCGTTGATTGGGCCAAGTTTGGCGTCTCTGATGGCATTGCTGCTGCGGCGCCCTTTGTAATTGCCATAATTTCAATTCGTCTGAGTCAAAAAATGTTGATGGCACACATAAACCGCTTTACCGCGCAATCCAACAGACTTCTGACATCCTTATGCAGCCACTAATCGACTTCCAGCCCACATAGCCTGGGATCGAACACTTTTTGCGCGCAACATGATTAAAACACTTATCGTCGCCGAGACCACCCAGTTTACAACTTCCTTGCGACGAAATTCGATAAAAATGATGTTTTTCAACCATAAACACATTCTGAAAATATGTGTTTTCGGCACAGTTAATCCCTTGTATGCTTAGTGGTGGCTCACAGTGTAAATTTTTGATTATTGTTCCCTTATATGCCACATCGCGTTCAACTCGAATCATCTAATCGGATATTTGTCAGCTTTCATAGAGTTCAAGAAAGATGAAATAGGTCAAACTTGTGTTTTGGGGCTTCTGTTAATACCCCCACGCTTACAATAATGATTCCCCTGTCGCCTCTGGAATTCTTTTGTTTTACGTTGTTTATGCCTTTTCGAACGGCAAACGACATGTACTCGCATTTATGTTAGCTTTCCATCGGTTCTATTATTATTCTACAGCGAACTGTCTTGTCGTGTTTAGTTAGTTATTTTTTATTTTCAGTACAAAAATTTAACATGATTGCCTTCAGGAATATAGATATTGTATTCGGCTGCCTCCAATTTATAATACTGGCGACCGGGTAGAAAACGGTAATACTAGTGTTAGTTGTGCTAATTGTGACGGAAAACTGGCGAATCACCATCTCCGCGACAAGTCTCGGCTTATCCTTACCGGATATGGAAGGCGACCCGCTTCCGGATTGTCTCAACAAAAGTCTTTGTCGTGAAATTCACATTCAGCAGATGGTAAGTTTAAGTTCATTTGACAGGATACAACTTTTTGTACCGATTTCCGGGCGTTTAAAAATAGTAAATATTCTTTTGCACATGCAGGTTCCACTGGATCTTGCCCTTTATCTATATGGGTACTTCATGCCGATTATTGTTGCCATTACGGTGGCGAGCAACTCATTCATTGTACTGGTCCTCTCACATCGGCACTTGCGCACGCCTACGAACTTGGTCATGTTGGCCATGGCCGTGACCGAGCTACTGACTGGGCTTTCATGCTTGCCTTGGCTACTGTATTACTATACTTTTAGTGGTGAGTTGGGTATCATAAAAAGTCAGAATATCAACCAAAATGACAATTCAGGGTACGAAGTTGACGAAAATCAGGGCCTACCACCCTTCTGGTGCACAATGTTCCCATACATGGCCTCATATCTACCATCAATCTTCCATACTGCTGCCATCTGGTTGACTGTTTACTTAGCAGTTCAACGTTACATCTACATCTGCATGCCGAAGCTTGTGCGGGATTATTGTACGAACAGACGCAGCAAACATGTGTGTTTTACGGCTTAAGTGGATACATTTCAAGAACTCTCAAAGCTATTTTTAGGCGATTGCGTTTATTTGCATCATAGCAATTTGGATTTATGCGCCTGAATTGTTCGCAACATACAATATGTCATATTTACACCAATATAATGGTACTAATGGTAAGCAATTAGTGCATATGGGAATTTGGGAATTATTAATAAATTACAAAAGTGCACAATTTGCATCTATTTACGATTTTTATGAATTGAACTTTTCAGAAGTTCGCAGGGTCTGTTTACGCGTTCAATCGTCTTTGCTGCGCTACGTCGGCAGCAACAACTATTATTATTTAATTTATGCCTTTCACACGCTTGTCAGCCACACAGTGCCCTGTATATTGCTTGTGATTTTTACATGGAAGCTCATTGTCGCGATTCGGGAAGCAGACAAACGGCACGCATACCTCACCAATGGCACTAATTCAAAACGACGCTACACGGTGACAACGGAATCGCCAACGGCCGAAACAAATTCCTCGGGATTAAGCTTGTCGCTACGACACTTTAAGCGCATGAGCAAGCTTCGCGGAAGCATCAGCGAATCTCGGCGAGTTCAAGGCCTCAAGCAAGTACGTCTCTTCTTTCTTACAAAAAGAAAAAAGCAATAAGTTGGACATTTTGTCAAGACAGCTTGCGTCGATGAAATGTTCTTGACACGTTTCGAACCAATGCAGTCGAGCGAGGAGGCGCAAATTGAAATGACATGCTTTTTAGGGGTTTACATTGAGTTTGGGGGCTAGCTGGCCGCTACTTCCGGTTAGCATTTTGCTCAACTTTTAAAGACTCCAATTAGTCTTTAGCCAGACCATGTCTACAATTCTATTTGATTAATTGGAGCACTGAAAAATGTCAAAAACAAACCGCTTGTGCGTTAGTTAAGTTTGGTATACAAAACAGCTCTAATCCGCAGAAAGTTTATTCCCAAAACTTCTTAAATTAAACTTTCTTTGATTACACTATATTTTCATTGATCAAATTTTGCTCATTATCAGCACATGCCATCCCTGGGATGTTCACATGAGTCTATGAATTTTGAACTGCCTTTAATCATCTTTCGAAACCTGCGAAAAAGTCGTAATAAGAGGGTATTTGAAGGACGCCGGGTTGTACTCACGCTGTGTGTGTTTTCAACATCAAATTTGGCACATTTTTTATTTACGAATACACACCATTGAGTCAAAAGGCTATAAGGATGAGCGATGCCCCCGCAACGGAATTATGATACTATTTTGTCTCGTTTTTACACGCTAAGTTTAGAAATAACAAATGGCAAAGATGAAGAAGGCATAATAATTCTCAAGTTACATTTCCTAGAACTATAAAAAATTAAAAAGAGTAAAGGATAAAAAATACATTATTTTATATTTTCAGAACACTCGTATGCTTATTGTTGTTATCTTGCTGTTTTTGGTAACAGAAATTCCGGCAGCAATGATATTCTCGCTGCATGTTAGCACGGTGGCTTTTAAAATTACGTTCATTCAGAAACAGTATACGTTGTTGAATAAGTTGTTGATAGTAAGGTAGGCCGTTAAAAACAACAAGTGAACAATTTGGTATTAAAGAATGAGGTTTTAGAAATGTTTTGATTGTGATGTCATACCCTTTCCGGTTTGCCATTTATTGCGGGATGTCACAACAATTCCGCGAAGTCGTCAGATCGATGCTGACTGAACGTGTTTTCTTCCCCTGTGATAAGAAAGCACAACATTTTGGTCGTCCCGGGGGAGCGGCGAAACCGACCAATGAGACAATTCAATTGAGTGATGATAGGAGGTATGTTGTAAGCTACTTTTTACTGCGGGATGGTTTCCAACTCTTATAAAGCACTTGCAGGATAGGTTCGGACGGGCAGAACTTTGAATCATGGGTGCAGAAGCCGAGTCCTTCTGAAGATCGGCCACGAGGGTCGTTCTTATGTGAAACATTACTTGAAAGTGCCACATTGTTACAATCGCCAGCGGCATTAGCCTTACAACAAGCAAATGAATGAAAATATCTGTCAATTACAGTATGCTTTTCCTATGTTTGTATTACTATGGGTATTGAAACGCTTTATGATCTCAGTTTTTGAAGAATGTTTATTCAAATTAGTTTTCGTACCTTTGGCTAGCAGACACTCCTTTAAGAGCGTTCTACAGATGTTTTTACAAAACAAGATAATAAAATGTATTACTTTTCCGCATTTCTTCGTATGCAAATGAGGCACACCTGCAATATTAGCACTCTTTGCCGGATCTTTACGCATAAAATCCTAGAGTCGGCACGGTTCGGTTTTTTATTAATGCATTGGTTTGTACCCGGGGCAATGGCGATCGGAGCAAAGGCGGAGCAGTTCCGTCTCAATCGGAGTGCAACCATTCATCTGCCAGGTCCCACGCCCAGTATGCCAATGTGTCATTCAGTATCGGCAACAAGAAGACCAACCAACAGTCTGCAAAGGACTCCGCCATTCAGTTCAGGCACACATCCATCGGCCAGTTTTTTTGCCCATAGTCCGAGATAAATAAACGCCTGCTGGCCCTGAGGCAATCTCGATCGACCCACTCTTTGGCCCGGGATTACTCAGCATGGGCGCTGATCAATTTATCTCCCCCTCCGGCTGGCTTGTTCGGGACCGACTCATCTTAATGCAATGCAGTACTTTTTGCATTAGGGGGTGATAAACGAGGTCGAGGTTTGCGGGTATCGGCAGTTGGTTACCGATGGCCTTTTGTCTATCTATCTGTCCCATAACTCGGTCTTTGGCCAGTTTCTTCCGTTTTCCCAACGTCCTACGCATGTGAGGTTACCAGATTGGTCGAAAGGCCCCTACCGCTGACCAGATGTGCCGCGAAAATCACGACGAAGTTTGCCGTTTGAGCTTTTACGACTGTGTCGGCCCACAGATAGAACAGGGCCCCTCACAGCTAACTTGGACCATCACAATCAATACCCGTACTCTTAGGACAGGATTAGACAGCTTGATCTATCTGTAGTTGTCCACAAAGCTCGCGCGCCTGCGCAGACGGCCATAACATAGATACCATTATTCTCTTACGATTATGGCGCACCAGTTGTTGCTGTGTCCGCCATTTGCAGGGTCCTGCCAAGCCCTTAGCTATGTGCTCTTTAATTTTTTGATCTATCTGTGACGCGATTTTTTTTATTTCGATGGCAAAGCGGCACCGATTTACTTAACGTTGACTAATGGTGGCTGGTAGGCCACGATAGGATCCGTTTTTTGCCTTTCGGGTTGTCGTGAATGTCTTTTCTTCGAATTTTGCGGGATTTAACTTTTGTAATTCAGGGCATGAATCAGATATTACTGTTGCTGCTATTAGCAGCAACAGTTTCTGCCGGTCCCGCGGTACTTGTACCACCAACGCGAAACTTGGCTTATGGCCGAACGATCCATGCGTCACACACATGCGGAGAAGTCAATGGACAGCCAATTCGGGAGACTTATTGCTCAATTGCAGGTTAGTTTTACTTAATATCGATTGAATAACCTAATAATATGCAAATTTAGCAAGTGCCTATTCCCCTCACTCGCAGTATTCGTTCAGTGCGGATACTCAAGATGACCCGAGTACCATGAGACAGGCGAAGGAAAAGCAGACTTTTATCCAAGTAGGTTTTTTGAAACAAAGGCGATAACAAAATAGCATTACGGTAACTTAAACTTTTTAAAGGGTGGACAAAACTGCGACTTCTGCCAAGCCAACAGCTCCTACGCTCATCCTGCGTCCAACATGGTTGACGGTACCACGCAATGGTGGCAAAGTCCTCCGTTGTCCCGTGGCATCAAGTACAATGAGGTCAACATCACCATCGATCTCGAGCAGGAATTCCATGTCGCTTCTGTCTGGATCCAAATGGCCAACTCCCCCCGTCCCGGAACTTGGATTCTCGAACGTTCGACGGATTACGGTGTTACTTACACGCCATGGCAGTACTTTGCTGGTTCTCCGGCTGAATGCTCTCGACGATTCGGTACCGCTTCCCTGCGACCGATCGACAAGGACGACTCTGTCATCTGCACCCATGAATACTCGAGAATTCACCCGATGGAACATGGTGAAATTCTGATCAACCTGATTGAAAACCGTCCGAGCCATCAAAACTTCTCTTTGTCTCCCGTGCTCCAGGAATTCACCCGCGCCACAAATGTGCGACTCCGTTTGTTGCGAACAAAGACGCTCCAGGGTCATCTCATGGACTTGAATGAAAAGGACGATCCCACGGTTACCCGTCGCTACTTCTATGCCATCAAAGAAATCTACATGCACGGACGTTGCATCTGCAATGGTCATGCCGACACTTGCGACATTTTGGATGTGAATCGGCCGCGCAAGCTCTTGTGTCGTTGTGCTCACAACACTTGTGGTGATAGTTGCGATCAATGCTGTCCCGGCTTTGTCCAGAAGAAGTGGAAGAGCGCCCGCGATGAACCCAACTTCCAGTGCGAACGGTGCAACTGCCACGGGCACAGTGAACAATGCGAATACGATGCGGATCTCGACAAGAACAAGCAGTCCATCGACATCCACGGAAATCTTTCCGGCGGTGGACGTTGCTTGAATTGCCGTGATTTTACGGCTGGTGTCAATTGCGAAACATGTGTTGATGGCTATTTCCGTCCGGCGGGTGTTCCGCGCAACCAGACTGATGCTTGCCGTCCATGTCAATGCGATCCGACAAAGCATAACGGCAAGTGCGCAGCCGAAACTGGCAAGTGTGAATGTTTACCTCAATTCACCGGAGAAAACTGCGATCAATGTGCTCATGGGTATTATGATCCACCAGAGTGCAAGCCTTGCCAATGCCACGTCAATGGTACTAATGGCGATGTTTGTCTCGCTGCTGAAGACGATCAATGCCCATGCAAGGATAACTACGGTGGCAAATACTGTGATGAATGTGCCGCCGGCTTCACCAACATCACCGCCGGCTGTACTGGCTGCATCTGCGATGAAACTGGAGCGAGTTCGAAGGAATGCAACAAAACGAGCGGTCAATGTGAATGCAAGCACAATTTCGGTGGTCTCGCCTGCGATTCGTGTGCCAAGGGCTTCTACAACCACCCGACTTGCGAGTCTTGCGATTGCGATCCCAGCGGTACTGAGGGCGACGTCTGTGACACACAGAGCGGTCAATGCCTTTGCAAGCCCGGCTTTGCGGGCAAGCGCTGTGATCAGTGCGATGAAAACTATTACGGTTACCCGAACTGCAAGCCTTGTGATTGCGATGGCTCTGGATCACAGTCACCAACTTGTGATATCAAGACTGGCGAATGTCCTTGCTTCGGAAACTTCACTGGACGGACTTGCGATAAGTGTGCTGCCGGCTACTACAACTATCCGAGTTGCTTATCCTGCGACTGCGTTCAAGCTGGTTCGAAGGGTTTGACTTGTGATAGCGATGGACAGGTAAAATGACTTTCAACCATTTTCAACAAACTCATTGTAAATCTTTCAGTGCTACTGTCATGACAACTTCATCGGAAAACACTGTGACCGCTGCAAGCACAACCATTACAACTTCCCCATCTGCGAAGAATGTAACTGCGACCCCAACGGTGTCGCTTCTTCCTTTGCTGGCTGTGATAAGGTTGCCCCTGGCGAGCTTTGCACCTGTAAAGACAACGTTGAAGGCCGTACTTGCAATCAGTGCAAGCCTACCTTCTGGGACCTCCGTAGACATCACCCCACTGGCTGTATCGACTGTGCCTGTAACGCGACTGGTACCGTATCCTTGCTCAACTCCTGCGACCAGGCTTCTGGCCAATGTGCTTGCAAGCGTTTCGTCGCTGGTCAAAAGTGCGACCAATGTGCTGACGGTTTCTTCCAAATGAACCCCCATAGTCACGTTGGTTGTGAACCTTGCAACTGCGATGTTGGTGGATCCCTCGGACAGTCCTGCAATGTTCATACTGGTCAGTGCCGTTGCCGTGCCCGCGTTGAAGGTCTGAAGTGCGATGAGCCGATGAAGAACCACTACTTCCCGTCACTCTGGCACATGCAGTATGAAGCTGAAGATGCAACCTTACCTAATGGAAAGCCAGTGCGCTACGCCATCGATCAGGCTGCGTTCCCTGACTTCTCTTACAAGGGCTTTGCTGTCTTCTCGCCAATCCAAAAGGAAATCCATCTTGATGTTGATGTCCGTCGTAGCTCGATGTACAAGCTTCTGCTTCACTACATCAACCCAACATCCGTTCCCATCGACTTGGCCGTCTCCGTGACACCTTTGGGTACTGCCACATCCGACTTCCAGCAAAACGCTACTGGCGTTCTCCCCGTTGGCGAAGGAGCTTTCACCGCGCAAGTCAGCGACGAACAAAAGCCGTTCATCCTGAACCCAGGCCGCTGGCGTATTGCCCTTTCGACTGACAAGCGCCTGTTTTTGGATTACATTGTCCTTTTGCCCGCTGAATACTACAACGCGCCCTTGTTGTCTGAAACTGTCAGCCAGCCTTGCTTGGCTAAGCAAGATCCTGGAGAGCTGTGCATCGACTTGTTATATCCGCCGCTCCCTGCGGCTACCCGTGTTGATGCTACGTCGCCTGACAACTTCAAACAAGTCGATATTGATGGCAATGAATCCGAGCTCCCTAATGTTTCCGTCGATGATTTGCCTGAAACCATCGGTCAAGCCCTTCAAGTCGAGTCCGATAACACCTCCAAGATCATCCGTGTCAACTTGACTGTTCCCGAAGATGGCAACTACCACGTCGTCCTCGAATACTACAACCTCGAACAGTACAACTCCCCGTTGCGCACTCAAGTCTTCCAAGGTGAAGAAGTCGTTGGAACCGGCAATGTTGTCATCAATCACTGCCCTTATGCGACCTTCTGCCGTGAATTGCTTTCCGTCGGTGGTGTTGCTGCCTCCCTACCATTGAAGGCCAGCCCGCCCGAAGCCGTTCTTGAATTCACTGTTCAGCCAAACCACCGTTTCGGCATCGTGAACCTCAACCTTGTCAAGGATGACCAATGGCGCGACGAACTTCTCAACCAGAACGAAGTTTGCATTCGTCTTGACGGTGTTTGCGAAGGCTTGTACTACCAGCCTGCCTCGAATGCCATCGTTACCGAAGCTGAAAGCGGCCCGAATGTCAACAATTCCATCCAGGGTGACAAATTGCCTTTCAACATTGATGATGGTCAGAACGTCCAGATTGTCTCGCTTGACAATGTTCAATCGACTGTTGAAGTTTCTGGAGTCGTCCCTCAGCCCGGCCACTATGTCTTTGTTGTCCACTACTACAATCCCGACAACAACAAGGTCAACGTTGATGTCATGGTTCAGAACGACCGTTTCGCTGATACTTCCTTCCGTTACTGTCCGTCCGTCACTGGCTGCCGCACCGTCGTCTATGACAAGCAGGGCACTGACAACAACCAATTCTACATCGAAGACAAGTACACCCTCACCTTCTACTACAACCAGAACCAGAAGGACCCCATCTACATCGACTCTGTCACAGCCATCCCTCACCATTACTATCGTGAGAACATTCTGAAGCCTAAGGCGATTCACAAGTCGACTGAATTCCTTGACAATTGCTCGGAGAACAACTTCAAGAACGGCAACACCAGCTCTCTATGCAAGGACAAGATCTTCTCGCTGACCACCGACTTCAATGGCGCCGCCCTCTCCTGCGAATGCAACCATCTCGGTTCCACTGACTTCTGCTGCGAAGACTTCGGAGGTCAATGCAAATGTAAGCCGAATATCATTGGCCGCAAGTGTGACCGTTGTGCCGCCGGCTTCTACGACTTCCCTAACTGCTTAAAATGCAAATGTGGTCTCAACCAACAATGTGATGAACGCACTGGCCAATGCTTCTGCCCGCATTACGTCGAGGGTCAGACCTGCGACAAGTGCGTCTCCAACGCCTTCGGCTATGATCCGTTGATTGGTTGCCAACTTTGCGGATGCCACCCCGATGGCTCTGAAAACGGTATTCTCCGATGCGATGCTGACAGTGGTCAATGTTTGTGCAAGGACAACGTCGGCGGCCGTCAATGCGACCGTTGCCTGCCCGGTTACCACAGCTTCCCGCACTGCTACCCGTGCCAATGCAACACTGAAGGCACGACTGAAGCAATCTGCGACCCAGATACCGCACAATGTCTCTGCAAGAAGAACGTTCAAGGCCAACGTTGTGAACAATGTGTTGGTGGTACCTTCTTTCTTTCCGCGAATGATATTGATGGCTGTTCGGATTGCTACTGTTTCGGCGTTACTGATCGTTGCACTTCGTCTAACCTCCCCGTCGATATTATCACTTTTGATGACCAATCGTGGACAACGGACGATGTGGACGCGAATATCACCGGATTCCGAGGTGTGGTGACTTACAACGCAAATCCTGAATCGCCGAAGAAGAATGTTTACTTCATCCGTAAATTCAAGGATGTTGATCACACTGCTTCGTATGGTCTTTCCCTGTCGTTCATTGTCGCCAGTTTCAAAGGAGCCAACGATACCGGTCGCTCAAATAACAACGCTGATGTCATTTTGAATACCAAGGATGAAAAACTCGAATTCTGGAGCTACGTGCAGCCAGCTAATGCTGAAGAACGCTTCTCCGTGAAGGTCCCACTTCTTCCTAACGGCTGGTCGACCCCTAGCGGTGAACCCGTTTCCCGCAGCCAATTCATGAATGTCTTGCGTAATCTTGAATCCATCGGCATCAAGGCGTCTTACTATGACGAACCTTCGAAGGCTATTTTGGAACAATTTGAGATCGAAGTTGCTGGTAATATGAGTTACCAGAACCCCATCATTGCGAAGTCGGTCGAACACTGTTACTGTCCCGCTCCCTACACCGGTTCATCCTGCCAATACTGCTCGAAGGGCTATTACCGCGTCAAATCCGATGGCGTCCAAGGCTCAGCTTGCGTCCCCTGCAACTGTCACAGCCACTCTGGTGAATGCGACGCCGACACTGGCGTCTGTCTTGATTGTGGAAACAACACTGAAGGAGAACATTGCGAACGATGCTTGCCTGGTTACTACGGTAATGCCACCAACGGCAGTCCGTACGCTTGTCAAGCTTGCCCGTGCCCCTACGCCACTGCTGCCAACAACTTTGCTTTGTCTTGCGTCGTTTCTGAATACGGCTCGATCGAAAAGTGCAACTGCCGACCTGGCTTCACCGGCGAACGTTGTGAAACATGCGACATCGGTTTCTACGGTAATCCATCCGAGTGGGGAGGCTCCTGCGATCCTTGCTATTGTAACGACAACAACAATTTGACTGAATATGGTTCCTGTCATCCGGTTTCTGGTGACTGTGCGCAATGTAACGGTAACACTGATGGCCGTCACTGCGAAATCTGCAAACAATGGTACTACGGCGATGCTATTGATGCCAAGAACTGCACAGAATGCTCTTGCAACCAATGCGGCTCCAACCAGTGCGACAACTTTAGCGGTACCTGCGAATGCCAGCCTAACGTTGAAGGTGAAAACTGTGACAAGTGCGTCGAAAATGCCTGGGGCTTCGATAGCTGCCAAGGCTGCCGAATGTGCAACTGTGCTGCCGCTGCTTCAAACACCCAATGTGATGCCAAGACTGGTCAATGCGCTTGCATGCCTGGTACTGATGGTCAATACTGTCAGCATTGTAAGCATGGTTTCTGGAACTATGGCCCTGAAGGATGCAAAAGTAAGTTTTCAGACCTTTTCAACAAAATTTAAACTTTTATAATTTCAGAATGCGACTGTGAAGCCGATCTCTCCATGGGAACCGTCTGCGACATCAACACTGGTCAGTGCCACTGCCAAGAAGGAGCCAGCGGACCTCGTTGCGACACTTGCATTGCTGGATTCTTGCGAATTCCGACTCTTGGTTGCCGCCAGTGCGACGAATGCGTCTTCGCTCTGGATGCCGAAATCGACGGTCTTAACATTGCCGCCGATGCCTTGAGTTCCACCCTCGCTAACGTGTCCAGTGTTGCCTTGACCGGCTCCCGTCTCCACAAGATCAACAAGGTCGTCGAGCAATTCAAACCCCGCATCGAACTCATCCAAAGCGTCAACTCCGAAGATTCTGTTCTCAAGAACTTGTCCTCGCTTGCCGAAGTCGCTTTCAATGAAGCCTCTTCCATCGAACTCAGCGCCGCCCGTCTCAATGAACAAATTGATGCCCTCCAACAGCGCCTGAATGAAGCCAACGAGGAAACCAACAACCTCCGAAGCGACACGCGCGATCTTTTCGGTGTTGCTCAATCAGTCGTTGACAGCATCAACCGTATGGCCTCTGAATTTGAAACCCGCCCACCAATCACCAACAAGGAAGCGCTTATCACGGAAGCTGAAGACATTGTTGAAAAGCTGCGTCAATCTGGCCTGGAGGAGGAGCTTAAGATTTTGGAAAAGAATTTGAACGATACCGAAAAACTGCAGGAGAAGATCCAAGATCGCAACTTTGACGTAGCCGAACAAGATGCCCATCTTGCCAATTTGACGGCTCGACTCGACGGACTCCGAAACCTGACCCACCAATTCACCACCGAACTCAAAGGTGTCAACACGACTGCCCAGGAAGCCAGCGAAAAGGTCGACAAACTTCCGTTCTTCGAGCTGAAGTCGCTTGTCAGTGGCATTGAAAAGGACGTCTACGCTTTGGAAGAAGTCATTGCCGGCCATGAAGATCAGGCCAAGAATATTGTCGATGTCGTTGCCCAAATTCGTGACCTTCAAGAAAGCATCAATACCGAGCTTCCAAATTTGGTTAAGGCTACTGAAGAAGCTAAAACGCTTGTTTCAACTCAAATCCGCCTCCGTCGTGCTGTTTTCGAGCTCAATGAAACCGATGTGACGGCGAAGCTTGCCGAGATCGAACGCAAGGCCCAGGCTTTGCAAGGAATCTACGACGCTGCTCGTCTTGAAGCCTACTCCATGGTCGATGCCTCTCACATTTATGAAGACCTGGTCGTTGCTTTGAATGCCGCCCGCAATAGCTCTGCCGAGGCCATCGCCACCGCTCACAGTGCTAACAGCGATGCTCTCGGTATCACTGACAGTGTGAATGAGGTGTCTGCCACGTCCAACGCTTTGAAGTCAAATGCTAGTGAATTGGAAAACTCGGTCAAGGAATCCGTCGACCAACGCGCAAACCTTGAAGAACGTCTGAAGGCTCTTGACCCCACCATCCAGCAAGTCCAGGAACTCGTCAAGTCCCATGAGAAGGAGTTGGAAGAAGTTAAGCGGATTCGAACTGAACAGGAACGCGTCGAAAAGATTCTGAACCTAATTGACCAGGTTAACAGCACCGTCGATGATCTCACGCCCAAGATTGCTGAAATCAAGGATAGGTTGAACAACATCCTCGAAACCGAAAACGAAATTGTCCAAGCCCGCGACAACTCCAAGGCTCAATTGGAAGAAGCCAACAGGGACATTCCCGTCTTCAGAGAGAAGCTTGTTGCCCTTGAGAAGCGATTGGACAAGAATGAGAACACTGCTGGCGACTATCTTTCCCGCATCGCAGCGTTGAAGGAAAAGATTGCCTTAGCCCGTGATAAGACGAACATGATCAAGTTGAGCGCTCACTTCGAACCGAGCAGCCATCTTGAACTCCCGTTGCCCAACACTGCCAATGACGTTTCCGCGTATACTGAGATCCGATTCTTCTTCCGCACACCACGTGATACCGGCTCCGTTTTGTACCTCGGCAATGAAGAGCGTAAGAACTCTTCTGAATACATTGCTTTCGTTGTCGATGAAGGCAAGCCGAAGTTGATTATGAACTTGGGTGATGGTGAAAGCGCTGGTGTTTTGGATGTGTAAGTTTTTGACTTCTTTTAATTTAAAATAATATCGATTGTTTTAGCACTGTCAACGATAACCAATGGCGCGAAGTTATCATCCGCCGAGCCGCTCGTAATGCCGTCGTTGAAATTTCAAAGCCCCAGAGTGACGAAACCGCTTCGCAGAACGAGGTTGAAGTTGCTGGCCCGAAGAGTGTCCTTAACCTGGATGACGAATCTCACCGCATCCTCCTCGGCGGCTTCCCTGAAAACTTCAACATTCCATCTGTTTTGCCGACGAACTCCTTCAATGGTGACATTGACAACCTCCGCGTCAACGGTATGCTCATCGGTCTCTGGAACGGAAAGAAGACCGGCAACGTTCTCGGTGCCCCTCACCGTCCTCTTGTCGCCTATGAAGCCAGCGAGGAGAAGGCAGTCAGCTTCAACGGCCACGGATACCTTCAACTCGATGTCAGCTCTTCATGGAACCTCCGCAAGCGTACTGTCATCATGTTGTCTTTCATGTCTTACTCGCCTGACGGACTTTTGTTCTTTGTTGGCAAAGACGTATGTTTATTGTTGCTTTTTTTGTTTGTTTTACTAATCGCGTTATTTTTAGCACGATCATCTTGTTGTCGAACTAAGCGGCGGCTTTGTTAGCCTGTCCTTTGATCTTGGTTCAGGCGTTCGTCGAATCAAGTCCAACAATGGTACCTACAACAATGGAAAGATGCACACCATCCAAATCAACCGTAATGAACGCCACGCCAAGCTTATCGTTGACAGCAACGATATTGTTGAAGGCGAATCTCCCGGTACCATGTTCGAGATGAGCATTTCCGATTCTATTTATCTTGGTGGTCTGCCTCAGGAAGTCAATGCGTAAGTTGCACATTGTTATTGTTGTCAGCTAATCAAATCGAAAATTTCAGCCGCTTCACCGTACAACCTCTCCGAGGCTGCCTGAAGAACCTCAAGATTGACTCCGATTACGCTAACCTCGGCCAATACTCTGCGGCTAAGGGCATCCAGCCATCGTGTCCGTACACACTCGTCCGCACTGCGTCACTGATTTCGGAACGTGCCCAATTGACGGTACCAAAGCTGGCCGCCAAAGACAAGTTTGACCTGTCACTTCGCTTCCGTACTCAGCAAACACCCGCGCACATTGTTAGCGTATTGTCGGCTGAAAATGTGAGTAAAGCGCCGATTAGGCTTCTTTAGAATAGACATAAGTAGATACTGTATGACGATTGTACTAATGTTTTGTTTTAGGAGGACCTTCTGCATGCTTTCTTCGAAAATGGAGAAGTCGTTGTCGGCATTAATGGTGACGACGAAGAATTGCGTTTGAAGTACCCCAGCGCTGAGGAAGGCAATTGGCATTCTCTGCATTTGTCACGTACCGGCACCGAGCTCGAGGCTACGCTTGATGACATCACCAACAAGTCGATCAATGTTGGTGGCTTCACTCCATCTGATAATCTGCGTGTCCAATTGGGCAAGCAGGAAGACCGTCACTTTGTTGGCTGCTTGGCTGATCTTGTCTGGAATGGCCACATTGTCAACTTTGCCGATTCCGTCAGTAATGAAGTCAAGCTCACGGAGTGTACTGTCAATGCTCTTGCGCCTTCCAACATGACATCCTCAGAAGAAACGGAGATTGCGAACGACGAAAACGTCATTGTCAATCCGATGGATCTCCCAACTGAAGCTCCAGTCACCGCTGAAACCACCACGACAACTCCGGAAACGACTACCAGAAAGGTTGGACAAACCCGACCTGAAGGATCTTGCGCTCTTCTGACTGTCCCGTATGGCGAGCGTGAAGATTCTGTTGGTTACCGCTTCGGTACTGAACGTGGATCTCGACTTGAATACGACAAAACTCCCAGCGCTCTCGATCGCAATGCCATCTTCTCCATTCAACTGCGTGCTTTGTCGACGAATGGCTTCATCTTCTTTATCTCGAACGAAAAACAGACTGAATTCATTACATTGTATCTTAACAATGGTTTTGTTCACTTCCTGTTTGGTCAGCCTAACAACAATGTAAGTTTATCACCTTTAAATGACAGGTGACAGTATCTAATGAAGTTTTTACAGGTCCACCTTATCAGTACCACGAATGTCCTCGACACCGAATGGCACACCGTCCGTGTTGAACGTGAAGGAAGCTCTGCGTCCCTTTTCGTCGACGACGTCCATGAGGCCAACAACGGTTCTGCTGGTCTGGAAGACTTTGAAGTTCAGCCTCCGCTCTACGTTGGTGGCTTGTCCAAGGAGTCTGTTCCGATCCGTTCTAAGATTTTCAATGCCCGCAAGGAAGTGGTAAGTTCAAACAAAATAATAAAAGTGCAAATCTAATCAAACCATTTTCAGCCGATCCGCAGTGAATTCAGTGGCTGTCTCCGCGACTTCAAGATCAACGGCCGCAAGCTCGACAACCCCTCCCTCGAAACTGGCGTCGTTCCCTGCAGCACTGTCACCGAATCCGGCGTCTACTTTGGCAGCAACGGCGGATACGCAGTCCTCGACAACGAATTTGCTTCCAGCCAGGACTTTGCTTTCGAGCTTGAAGTTCGCCCTCGAACAAAGAACGGTGTTCTTCTCTCTGTTGGTGTACTCGAGTACGCTACCCTCCAGCTTGTCAACGGTTCAGTCGTCTTTTCGGTTAACATTGGTAACGGAAATTACAACGTGTCGTCTAACCAAAACCTGGAGAATGCTATTTGCGATGGTCATTGGCATCACATCAAGGTAAGTCATATTTTTATTTTTGAATGGCTTTTATAAGTTTATTATTTGCAGGTGACACTCAAGAAGACCATCATCACCATCTCCATTGATCAACGCAGCGCCATGACCTTCATCAAACGTGGCATCGACGTCATCAGCAAGGACCCCTTGTACCTTGGTGGTATGCCGAAGGACAAGAAGTTGCCTGGCATCATTGCGACGGACCCATATGTCGGTTGTATCCGTAATGTGATCCTGAAAAAGTCAAAGGACAGCCCGATTGCGTACGAACTTGGCTCTCTCCCCGTCTATGGCGATGTCAGCAAGACCAGCTGCCCGTTGAACTGATTCCTTGTATTACTTTAACTATTTGTCGTTGTTTTATTTCTTTTCTAATGATCTTTAAGTATTTAAATGTCACTTTTGTTGTTGTATAACTTGAGCTGGAGGATCCACATCCATCCCAGCACCACCGTCGTAAGAATATTTGTCAAAATAAAAGGCAAACATTATCTGGGAAAAAGTCACTGATGAACGACAGACACTTCAAGACAATACAATATTAGACAATTGGACCAGGGTAAACGCTAAGGTGTGGAATACCTCAAGGCACGGCCACCAGTACAGTCAAATCTCAGGGGGAAGATCAAGAGTAGGTAGTCTCTGACAGCCTCCCGCTGTGCACAGTTAGCTAACTCGCGACAGTGGGTCGAATTGGATGCATATGTTTCGCGCACTCCCGCTCACTGCTAAGATTGGTTACGGTCGCTCAGAGTAAGCGGATCTATCGTGAAACAATACAATTACCTGTCATGTCACGGCTAATTAGTTGATGCGATAATCCGGGTAAGGGATAATACGATACCGGAAGGAAGGCAGGATTAGTGTCATCCTCAAGGTCCATGAGGCCAATACTAACATAAGCACTTGCCTCTGAACCGCAGCCACTCCCATATTTTGTACAGTCCACGCTTGATACGCTTATAATAGTCCCATACATCGCCGAGACGGTCGTTTTTCTTCCAGTTATATTTATTGCATACATCTTTTGTTATTTTTACGTCGATCGTTCAGCATCTCGTTTGCGTAATCGCACCGTGTCTGAATTCCGTCCGCTCCCTCTTTGGGGGTTATTAAACTTCTTGTAACGTGATGGTGGCGTCTTCGTCGTTTTTTCTGATCGCACCAAATACAACGGAAGTATGCTCGATCGCGTTTTGCCTTCAACTGTCTTCGATCGCCCATGTGTTGTCTTTAATGGGTTGCCGTTTAAAAAACGAAGACCGCTTTGAGCACAATAGTGTGTCGTAAGTGCATGCTTTTGGCGCAGTGACCTCATGTTATTCCGACATTGGAACTCTTCGGGTGTAAAGCGTTGATGCATTTTAGCACTTGTAACCTGAATAGGGCTTTGTCGGCCAAAAGTTGCCAAACGTTAAACGCGCAAGGCATGCCGCGTCCTTTAATGGTGTTACGGGGGCGCTTTCGGACATCTTCTTGCTAGCCTAGCAAGTTAAAAGACTTGAATAGGACAAAATAGAAAACTCCTGGGAAAGGCGGTGACAAAAGAACAATGACAACAAGCACGAGCAAATCTATTTTGTGTGCGCTCACTTCGACAACATCTTAACTCCTTCCTCAAAAGGTGGGACTGGGCTTCGATGTTTCATTTTGAGAAACTCAGGAAACATGGATGTCTTTATCCGTCAATTGGGGTAGTCTTTCGACCTTATCGAAGGTTGCGTTGCGTATCCAGGTGACTCCTGGTCGGTGTTCGCTTTGTGTAGTCGGGATTAATCTGTGCAAGTCGAGTGGCGCGGCATTTGTACCGGCAGTAGTCCAAGACTTTGCAACAAGCATGGATGTGCTTGGAGGGATCCTAATCCGAAAAAAGAGCCTCCTGCGCAAGCGCATGTTTCTTGTTCTTCTGCTTTAGACTAGGGTTGTTTATAAGAAGGCCCATGTTGCGAAGCACACGAATACCTTTTATTCAGCTGTTGTTTTTATCGTCGGCACGCTTTACACCAGATTTACTAGTGGCCATTGGCGGCGCATCAATTTGTGGATTACTTTTTCGGAAATTTGACGACACGCAACGAACGAACAACCGCGCAATGTCTGTTGTTTCTTCCTTCCTTTTTCGCTACTATGAAAGAGGCTACACCATAACATTAATCTGTAAATTAGACAACAATCGTTTGTGGGAGAACACTTATTCCGTCGCCCAAGTCGGCCATTCACGGCCCTCCTGTTCCTCGCCTACGAGATACCTTCCGACTGGTGTTGATTGGCATTGATGATGGATGAGCCGTGTAAATGCCCCATCCTCTTAGTCGGCGTGTTTTACAAGCTCATTTGTGACAGGTATCCTCTTTGTTGCCACCCAAGAAGTTGGCATACGGTGGCTTGTGTGCAAATTGTACCTTATTTTTATTTAAGATTTTTGCACCTGCTCAGCAGACATCTGCATGATTGTAGCCGATATAGCGTTTTTTTTTTATTCCCAAACTATTTGATCACTTTGTAGTGGCAATTTTGACGCGCTTCGGCTAATCTTCTCAGACTTTTTGTGCTGCCCTTTATAGCTGGCTTATGTAGTTTTTTTCATCGAGCAACATTCATATTTCTTTGTCAATGTTGTTTCAAAACGGGTGTTGCCTATGGGATACAATTTTTTTCTTAAAATTAGAGCCCAGTGTACTCTTTTCAAACGTTCAACTTTTATCACTATTATATTTTTCTTTGTACTCTAAAAGCTTCTCGTTCACATAATTTGTACTTGTGTTTACTGTTTTAAATATAATACGTACGTAATTCTTTTTACCCCCATTTTCCCGGGCTTGAGCATTTTTTTCCGGTTTCTTTTGTGAAAACAGTATCGAAACGGAAATGGGAATAGGTTTCACTCTTAACCCCCTATTGTTTACCGATTAGCGTAGCATTGTTCTCCAATCATCCATAGTTTCCGTCGCTCAACAGGTGCCCTTTTTGTGTCCCAATTCACCTGCCGGATTTGAAGACATCATCTAGGAGTAAGTTTGCCTTTTGATTGCATTGTCATAAGGCGATGGATGTCAAGTCAATGTGCTCATCTCCACCCCCTTCGCCTCCTGCTCACTGGCTCGTCGCCGACCGCGACCACCGATCGAGGCGGGTCTTTCAGTCCGGGATACGGTAGCTCTTCCCCGGCTGCTCACCGGATTGTCAATTGGTTTGCAGTGTCGTCGTGCTCCTTATTATTGCGGGACTCCTCCCAGCAAAGTTCGTCTTGCCTGTACGTCAGCGCCTTCTGTCAAGAGGCGGCCGTCTGACGATAGATACACAGTTGACTTCTGTGTACATACAATAACACTACGTTCCGATTGACAGTTTTTGCATACCCCTGCGCCAAGAACAGAAATTCCAGTTGGTAATGGGGTCTTCGACATCGTTTATGTTATGTTTTTACGCCTTGTATAGTGAATGCCATGTCTAGTTCCGAAAAATAGGCTCAACCCCGCCTCTATGTATAAAAAAAGTCCACACGGTACTTCCAATGATGCATTTCCTAAATCAAATCTTTATTGTGTATCATTTCATTTGACAAACTTTGATGCCTCTGGCTATACGGTGGTGTTGGTTGTAGCACATTTATAAATTTCCATTCAAGTTACTTTTTTGAACGCGATGTTTGCCAAATTTAATCTTGAGGACCTGTTCAGTTTTCCCACTCTCTTTTTTGCGCGGTTAAGTGCTCCTTCGAAACTCTTAACATTTACTTTTTTAAGGACAACAACTTACGGTGACTGCATTCTTTGTCTGAGACAACATGGCTTCAAAATTCAGTATATCAGACATCTGCCCCAACCTTCATGATGAATCCAATACGTCGACTACAACAGCTGGTAAGCTTATTTAAATCCAATTATTTACACTACACTGTTATTATAAAAAAGAAAGGGATTGAATCAGTTAAAAACCCATTTGCCTTTAGGGTATTTACCGCCAATAGTGGTGTGAATTGCATTCACATTAGCGAAAGCGCAAATGTTTGTAAGGTTGTAAATGGCATAACTATACGGGGTGTCGTAAACGGCGAGGATACTTATTGCAAAGTGCGAGGTGGCCCATTAGCTTTGCGAGATTTACAATCTGCCATAACAGCAGTCATTACTGATTTTCCTATGTTTCAGACAACACGCATGACGACAGTGACGAGCAGCAGGCTAACAAGTCGCTTTGCGATGAAGCTGACCCGGAGGTGTCATCCGGCGCGCAGTCCATAACGAGCTCATCATCGGCAACGTCTGCTGTATCACCAGTAAATGGGACCAGTGATGATGGCGAGGGGGAAGCTTTATTGGATATTGATGGTAAAACAGAAGCAGACGACAAAGTGAACATGGATGGAGATGGAACAGACGGACCAAGCGGCAAGCCTCGGTATAGCTACAATGCTTTGATCGCCATGGCCCTCAGAGAAAGTAGTACTGGAAAGTTGACTTTAAACGGTATTTACGAGTACATTATGAACAAGTACCCATTCTTTAGGTATGTTCTTTGAGTTTCGTTTGCGTGCATGGCTACAGTATGCTTTGTTTTAGGAGAAACAAGCGAGGTTGGCAAAACAGCATCCGTCACAACCTCTCGTTAAACAAGATTTTCCTCAAAATTCCTCGCAACTACGATGACCCCGGCAAAGGCAACTATTGGACCTTAGATGAATCGTATGAAAACGAAATTTCCATCGGCGATACCACAGGCAAGCTGCGAAGAAGATCCTCAGGTACCCGCGCACGCTACGATGTACTTAAACAATACTCAACTGCAAGTGCTTCTCATAATGCGCGGTTTCCACAGTATGCAATGCCTCACATGCCGACAACATCTTTGAATATGACTTCGATGCAGCCATTCGCGCATTTCCAAAACCCCCTCCTGACCCACCAAAACCTGGCAATGGCAGCTGCTGCTGCGGCTTTTGCTGGTACAAGTACACCTCAAATGCCACCGCCAATTCCTTCAGGGATGCCAATCACCTCGACATCAATGTCGTATCCACCTACTGTCACTGCGCCAGGTACACAGTCGCAACTGCCGCATCCGTTTTTTGTCTTTACTCCACAGATGACTGAAGAAATCATGCGGTATTATATGCAGAAGGAGCAGTGACCTCGTTTAACCATGTACAGTAGGTCGTCTTCGTGAAACTTTCCAATCTTTCTCTCCCATGAGCTTTACTTTTTTATTGCGTTCCGCTAAAAGATATTCGACGTTCAAATCTGGACGTATCGCAACAATGACTTCCACACGGTTTCATTTGTACTAGTTTTAATGTTGATTGTGTCTGTATAACTTGACTATGTCAGTAAATCCTCTGAAATGAGCTTACGTTCTTACTCTCACCTCATATGATTTTGCCTTGTAACCGCCTTATATATTTTTACTATTTAAAATTATAAAAATTTGATGAAATTTGAAGTTTAATATTGTGATAACTTAATAGCCACCTTGAAGAAAGTGTTTATAAATACAATTTCCAAGAAACAGTTGGCTTTGGGGTGCTGGGATTTGACATCAAAGCAGTTTGGAGTGTCGCGCTGCTCTATGTAGCGGCATCTCTCGCGGTTTTCCCTTAGAGCATCCGGCAAGTATCAAATTTTGATCTGGCTAAACGCGATTAGAGCCTCGGGTGGCGACGCCTGGTCGGCGGTTCGTTTTCACATCGGGTCATCATCCAGGTGGAGGATTAACTTCCGCTGTTGAGACACTTGATGGTCAGCCTGCTCGAACAGTCCGTAGCATCCTTTTGATACAGTAGCCGCCGCTTTTTTGCGCTTTCTCTTTCTCGACTTGGGCATTGCGTTGCTGAATATATTTATGTGTATCTAATACAAATAAATGGCAGTTAACAAATGGGGAAGTTGTTTTCGGACGCTAAAGCTCAGTGTTGAGTTCGATTGCGGTAAACAAATGTCGATTATGACGGGCATGCCGTGTGGGCCTATGCATAAATTCCAGTAAAGGAGCGCGAGCCTGTCTCATTTGATATAAACATTATAAGAAAATGGAATTGGCATTGCGCAAAAGTGGGCACCCACAGCCACCAACAACAGCGATCAACGCCTTCTGGCAAGATAAACAAACAAGTCGGCACACAAGGCGTTAAGTATAACGCCTTTTTTGGTTTTTATTATGTGGCCATTAGTTTCGTAAGGGGTCGACGTGTACCGTAATGCATTTTTGGACACTTGTTTTCCGGGTTGAGGTTGTGTGATAGCAAGCTTTTCAGTCCCAAGGAAGTTAAATATTTAAACAACAAAGAAAATGATTGACAAGGATAGCCGGGTCGACTTCAAGTTAGTCAAGTTAGATTGTTGAGCCGCAAAAAATCTCATTGTGACGGAAATGAAAAGCATTCTGGCCGGTAACAGCAAGCGATGATGAACCGCAATACGACCAATTGTTTTCAGTCGCAACGTAACATGTCAGGACGGGCTGAAGCCCTGTTATTACACGGCCCTTTTGATGTATGTGCAAAAGCCCAGCGGGTGATTGCGCACAAAACGCTTAGCACCCGAAATGTGTCCTCACCGCGCATCCAATTAGCGGATTTACACGGATGAAGGTGTAAGGATGTGAAGTGTCGCGGCGGAACATCAATGCCGAAAGAAGATTAAAGCCACCTGTGACATTCAACAATAACGGATTGAAAAAAAACATGGTCGCTCTGACCGGGTTTTTTTTGAATGCTAATGATCTTTAAACAAAAGCAAAGAATAACATAATACAAATATTAGTAATACAAACATTCTTTGCGTTCAATTGTTTAAAACAAAAAGAAAGTACGATTAATAATCTTTGAATTTGTATGTATCGTACAGTCTCAAAAAATTTGTACTTGTAATACATCTTGTATAAGTTTAAGTAAGGTGTTTTCAGACATTTATTACCCGTATTTTTGGGTGATCCATTGCCAGCCATCGCATGTATTATTCATCGGCCACACATGGTTGATTTATCAATTATTAACACACGATTTTAGCCTACCCAAGGTCTCTTAAATTATAATTTCCAGAGCTCTGTGTAAAAACAGAGGCATTTTCTTAAATGAACAGAATATTACATTTAAGCCGCAACTCTGTA
>KB455321.1:94785-108060 GCA_000341325.1 Panagrellus redivivus | reverse complement strand
CGGGCCGGGCCGGGCCGTCAAAAACCCGGCCCGCGTCCACCCTTGCATATCGCCTTTCCGTTGGATTCACAGTCGCCAGAACATATCGGACTTCAAGATTCTGCCTATCCTCATCAGTGGGAGGCTTCTTGATGTTCTGACATGTAACATATTGCGGCGAAGCGACCAAAGTCCATGCCCGGTTGCTCGTAGATTGAACACTGCCTTCGGGATTCCGTTGACAATGACCATAAACAATAGTATCACGGCCAATCGAATAAGCAGCATCACAACCATCCAGTTTGACTTTATCAGAGAATACAGATGCGTCCATTGAAACAAGATCATCAGCTTTTGAAATTTGTTCCCATCGATATTTGCGATTCAGAGAATACGCAACATTCATATCAAAACTGGAGCGCTGGTTGTCGGATTGCACTTTGGCACGCTGCTTCTTGCTTAGAATCTCCGGGTTAACGAAGAATTTACCAAAAATATCATAATCTCGGTCTTGGTTGTACACGAGTTTTACGTAGGTGTAGCGACGGCCCTTTCCGCAGGCGTGTTTGTTCCAATTTGGCTTCTCGTCGTAAGAAGCCATGGTTTAACCACCCTGCAATGGTTTGGGATTTGCTAGTTGTTGGCTATTGATTTAAAAACTGCACATGCAAAAAATTGACTTTAAACTAAAAACAACGCGCGTAACTATTGAACACATACGCAATAAGGTAAGAGTTAATTTATTACAAGCGAATAAGTGTCTTTCTTAAGACTGGTTGTTAACTGTCCACGGCAAGTAAGCCCATTGACAGGCGTAGCTACGAGACTGCAGCTGTTTTATACCAGCCACAGGCCACGCAGATAAGGTTTGTCTGGTCAACAGAGAGAGGGGCGAACCCACTATGAGTCAGCAAAATTGCACAATGTTACGCTCGCAGACAGTTTTGTTTTGCTATTTCGAAATTTACACTTGCATCTTTCAACCTTCCAAATGACATCGTGTGAATTGACAATTATAGCCCGGTAAACTGTATTTTTTCAAATATCTGGAAAAACATCAACTTTGATGGGTCTGTTAATTTTGCTTGTTCACCCCATTTTTGTCTGATTTATATCATGGTTGGTTTCATTTACTCTATTATTGATCACTGTAAACTGGATCCATTTTTGACGAAGTTTTAGCCGCATTTCGCTCTCGAACTAAAGGCGAATTTGGTCAACGTGACGAATCTCCGACCTGCTGATTACGCTACTCATCACTGGTGTATGAAGGTTTGTTTTGACAATAATTATCGTCTATTGTAAAACCGTAAACTGGCACCTCTCAGATTTTTGAATTTTGCAGTTCAAATGCTCAAGCTGCGGCGCAAAGTTTGATCATTGGCAGAGTGCGACTGCTGAGGTTTAAAATTTTTTACACTTTCCTGTATTGACATATCAAATTTGTCTTTACAGGAAATCCACGTACTTCACGAACATCAACGTATTGCCAACTTGATTGAAAACTGTCCGTTCTGCGCAATACAGTATTCCATACGTTAGTTTTGAGTTATAACGTATTATGTCTGATTTAGTTATGATTTTGATTGTTTCAGACATTTTGCCCGATTCCTACAAACCATACGATGCCAACAAAAATGAGCAATGGCAGCAGATTGTACGCTTTGACTGTCGAGGCATGGAGCCTGTCGACTTTGATCCCACGGTAGGGTGGGTCGCCGAAGGCTCTGAGAGCGGGACGGTGTTTGAGGACATTGATTTGACTGACAAGGTGTGCCACTTTTATTTGCTGTTTTATTTCCATGCTTTGAAGCAATTTTTAGGAATGGGCCGACTATGACGAAAAACTCAACCAACCCGTCGAGATCAACTCAATCGATGTTCGATTTGTGTCTGTCAAATACCGAAAGAAAGATCAGAAATATTACTTGGCCTTTCAATCTTGCAAATGATGTGATCCATGTTAAACTGCAGTGAACGTCTAATAACAGCAGGAAGCAATTATATTTTCTCAGTGCAATCTGTTTCGTTGTTTTTTGTTGTCGTAAAAGTTTATTAACTGTCTGTAGACGTCAAGAAGCAATATGCGACCAATACACTTGCACAGATACGCAATAAACATGTCAAGTATTGGCCAAACGCCAATGAAAAGCGCGTCGTTAGGATTAGGAGACACTTACGACCAAAGCTACCAGACTCTAATGGTTAGTTTTCCACTGCCTACGTCAGCTGACGCACGGCAGACCCGAAACATTATCGCCGTTGAGTGCGATGACTCGAACTTCGTAACCTATCGATATTTATGATACTATCTGCCTCATTACTGCGCCGATTTTGTTCGTGGTTCGGCTGGGTATTGCTTTTTTTTTGATTTAGATGTAATTTAACTTTTTAAACTGAGCCGACCATCGAGTTTTCTTAAAAATCGCTGAATCAATCGACATTGCCATGTAAAACTGTTTTTCCTGTCTCCCACTGTTCCCAAATGATATCGTGTGTCCGCTCCAACATAATACATACACTTCTCGAGTCGTTGTAGGCCTTGTGAATGAATAGTGCTCTCGATCGTCTATGTTCGCGAACTGCTCCATCAAGATTTTTTTGCCTTTTCGTTTCTTGTCACAAAACAGTGTTTGGACCATAGTCGTATTTTTTGTCCATTTCGTGTTGTGCGCTGGTTGTTTTTTGCTTTCCTATGAATAGTCACACAAACCAGTTGTTGCAAGTTGGCTGCCCTTCGGGGCAATTGTTTCTTTCTTTTTACATGCAATTTTAGAAGGTAGAGAGGCACGTGGTTTGCGTGTTTCCGTTGCCGTGGCATTAATTAGGTCGGTATTGTTGTGATTGTATTCGCGGTTTTCAGGGTTAACAAAGGCGGTCATGCGATGGAGTATTTTGCACAGATATAAGGTAATTTTTTTAAACTGATATGATTGCATTTCGTTTTATTTACAAATTATGCATTTTTAACAACGAAAATGCAAATTAATCAAAATCAAATTGTCTCAAACTTTTTTTTGGCTAAACTGATTTTTTGGGGTATTCAAACTTAAAGCGTAAAATAAAAATTTATAAAGTTACAACCGGTATAACTGCGAATTAACGCACAAAATCGCATCCTCACACGTCAGAACAAACGATGTGTCCACGCACGCGCACGCAAGCGCAAACAAGCAACAAAATAGTGTCAAAGCGTGTCAACAACCTCGACCGCGTGCGCGTATCCCCGGAGGTCCCAGCGCGACCAGCACCAGGGTGAAAAGCGCGGGCATCTGTTCGGAAGTGCGCGCGTACCGCCGCTATCTCGAAAATGCATTCGTTCAAGCGCCCCCACCGAATGCATTACGGGAACAAAAAACTGGCTGTCGGCTCGCCTCGGGTCGATGGTACACCACTACATTGATGGCTGTTGGCTTGCGTCTTCGACAATTCGTACAACGTTGACAAAAGTTCCTTCTTTTGTCTCGTCGGGGAAGGTTGGGTGTCCACCGCGTGATAAAGGCTTTTTTTACTTTTCCTTTCCTTCCACCCCCGAGGCAAGGCAAGGCTACCTCGTGGACATTTTGATGTAAGCGTTCGGTTTTTACGTTTTTTCCATCATCCCGCCAAACGCTTACCCGACTTCGTCAAGGTGAACACGAAAGCGAAACTCCCTACATTCGAACAAATCGAGGAGCAAGCCCACAACAACACATTGGTGCGACCCGCTTCCTGCACATTGTTGCTCCCTGAGGGCTGCCCGCCCGGCTGGCTGGCTGGCTCGCGACTGACTTGTTTTTCACTTAGGCGACATACGGCTCGCCTACTCGCACTTTCACAATTACGTATGAGTAGACACATGTGATCCGAGACGAGGCGATCGAATCGATCGATATTTTAACTTTTGTATATAAAAACTGACTTCTACAGTCATTACTTGATATCCAATCAATAAAATTAATCATTTCTAGCCCAGCTCGACGAAGCCAATGACCCTGATCAACAACATAAAGGGGCCATTTGTCGGGCAACCGGTGGTCGTTATTCCAAATAAGCTATACTATGCTAGCTATGAAGCCGAACTGATCCCAAGAAACGATGAACATTGCATCTACATTACTATCAATGAATACGTGCACTATGATGCGTTTTACAATGACTTTGGGCCTTATAATTTGTCGGTGCTGTACAGATTTACGAAAGCTTTGGATACGCTTTTGAAGGTAAATGTGTTTTTAAACTGGTAATTCGCAAACAGTAATTTTCAGTCCCCCGGTGAAAAACGAAAAGTAGTCTGTTGCGCGACCAGTGATGATAGAGATAGAGTCAATGGAGCCTATCTAATGGCATCCTTCATGGTTATCATTGCCGGATATTCAGCCGAAAAGGCCTATAAAATCGTCCAAGCTATCCAGCCACCCCAATTCATCGGGTTCAAAGACGCTTCTCTCGGACCGTCTATATATTCATTGAATCTTATCGACGTTATTCGAAGTGTGGAAAAGGCTATCAAGCTGAAATGGTTCGACTATTCCAAATTCGATGCTGCCGAGTATGAGCATTATGAACGCGTTGAAACTGGCGACTTGAATTGGATAATCCCTGGGAAGGTGCTGAGTTTTTGTGGGCCACATAATCGGAGTTATGTTGAGGATGGTGGGTGGTTATAAACTGAATCAATCGTTTATGGATTTATGTTTTAGAATACCCATATCACGCCCCAGAAACATATTTCAACTACTTCCGGAAAAACAACGTCACATCGATAGTAAGGCTGAATAAGAAGCTTTACAAAGCGAGCAGATTCACTGATGCGGGTTTCGATCATTTTGATCTGTTTTTCGTCGATGGGTCGACGCCGTCCATCGATATTGTCAACAAGTTTATAAATATTGTTGATAATTCGAAGGGCGGAGTGGCTGTGCACTGTAAAGCAGGGTTAGGAAGGACAGGGACGCTGATTGCTTGCTGGATGATGAAGCAATATGGGTATGTTTGGGTTTAAACTGCAATGGGTTTCTAAGCGTCCGAATTTCAGCGTCACCGCGGCGGTTGCCATCGCGTGGCTCCGAATCTGCCGTCCTGGAAGCGTCATAGGGCCGCAGCAACCCTTCCTTATCAACAATCAGGCGTATTGTTGGAGTTTGAAAAACAAAACTTCCCCAGTACTGTATCGCCGCCCGACCAAAGCCTCCCCAGAAAGGCCATCCCACAAAACATCCGAAAAAGCGTCAACTTCGGCTTCAACCAGCCGGTCAAATCGAGCCTACGATGAAACTGCCATCAATGAACAAGGGCAATCCCAAGGCGATCGATTACGCGAGCAAAAAGCCAAACAACAGCATCAACACCCGACCAGTGCCACTAATGGCAACATTGTGCTGCCCTCAACAACTGGGAACTTGACACCTTCGCGCTACACCTCAGCGACGACCCCCATCAAACAGCTGAAAGTGTCTTCAAAGCGAGCTGCGACGCCGCTCGTTATTCGGACCACTGCCAGCAGGAATCTCACGTCCCAAGGCCTATTATCCGTGCCATCCTCATCGACTTCTTCGACGAAACGGCCTGCGACGACGAAAAATATTCCGGTTAGATTCTGATTTTAATTTGGTGTGGTGTGGTTTGCACTTTTGTTGTTGGTTATTTTACCGTTGGCACTTATTTCACGCACTTTATCGTTCAAAACTGACGATAGTCGATTTAAGCACGACGTATCCTCCATATTGATGACCCTTACAGCCATTACAGATCCATCGCGTTACCGTATCCACCACCTTGGCATCAACATCGAGGCCTGTGCTCAAATCGGCTGCGATTATAGCCAAAAAGAACTCCCATACAACGTGAGTCTATCTGTACCTTTTAAACTGTTCACACTCGTTCTTTCAGCCCACGAACCCAACCCTACCCATCATCGACGAATCTCTCAACAACCCTATCCAAAATCAACCTTTTGAACAAGTATGAACTCAGACCCCGACAGACCCTCCACTCACCTGATCGCTTTGATCCGACGGGGTCAAAATCGGCGTCGGCCCCAAAGGGGGTCACTTTGCTGCCCGTAAGTTTAATTTTTGTAAACTGGGTTGCACAACATACGATGTTTTCAACTTTCAGCGTGCCACACTCTACAAAACATCGGCCAAACGCTAAACCCCCACCAGCTGCCTTTAAACCAACCAAAAATAACCTCTAATAATATGACTACTTACCACGGCAGTATCGCCAATGTTGTTTTTAACCAATAACTTTTAACAAATTTTGTATAGTTTAGAATTTTGCCAATTGTTTTTGAAAAAAGTGCCGAGATTTTTAATATTTTAAGTATAAGTGCCGATAGAAAGGCTATAAATCAAAACGACCTCTTTATGGATGGGATAAACTGATCAATTCCTGAAATAATGCTACAGTACCCTAGTCAAATCAGTTCTTAATAGTCAGAAGCAAGGCATCAACCACGGTGGCGCCATCGTGCATGTTTTCATAGACGATCTTGCCATTTTCCTTGAAGTCCGTGTACGGAAGAGTGTACAGGCTCTTGTATCCGACCTGCTGGGCATTGCGACGACCAGCGGCGGCCAAGGTGTAGGTGGCGACGTGGCTCATGCCGAGCTTACGGAAGTTTTCCTTCGTGATCTCCATGAGGACTCGGCCAATACCTTCGCTTCAAAACTGCTTGTCTGATCAGAAAGGGTTATACAGTAACCTTACCTGATAGCCGAAGGATGAACCGTCATAGCCTCAGCAATGCCGAACTTCTTGACGCCTTTGGGCAGGAACTTGCCGGTTTGGGGCTGGACAACGTCCAAAAGGGCCATGAAGCGATCCATCGAGGGGGACAGGCCTTTGTAGGAGGCGATTACTGTAATTTGGGGAGTATAAACTGGAGTGTCTAGCTATGGTAATAAAATCTTACAATCAGCGTAGTTATCCTTGACATTAAAGGTAGGATTGGGGTGCCCGGGAAGTTCGTTATTGAACATTTGAGGGAATTCTTTGTCAGTGTGGTTTGAATTGTGCTAAAACTGATAAAACTGAATCACGTTCATATGATACCGCTCCTACCAAGGTGGCAACCAGCTTATCACCCTCGAAAACCATCAAAATCTCGCCCGCTTCGAGGCACATATCAGTGCCAGGGCCGGCCATGGTCTCGAAGTCCTTGAATGTCATGCCTGAATGTGTTGGTTTAAACTGAACATTAGATCCCTTACGACTCACCCAAATGCCGACAGCAGTTACTGCCAGCCGAAAACTCTTCCCCGAAGTACTGGGCGACCATGTCGCGATCGCGGTGATCGGCACGCACAATATCGACGACACGGCCCTTCTTCGTCGTGAAGTTTCGGAGCAGAATCTCGCGACTCAGAGGGTCTGAGTGGTGGTAGAAGCCATCGGGACCCTTCTCGACGCGACGGAGCGGATTCTGCTTGAGTTTCGCGGCATCGGCGGAGATCTTGGCGATCTGGGTGGCCGTGGGGAGGCGGGGGATGAGACGACCGAGCATGGCGAGGGTCGGGATTTGGAATGAATGTCTGGAGGGTAGACAGAATGTCTACGGCATTTGGAGGCTATGCAAAACTGGTTCCCTTATCATTTGCCAAAAGCATTTTAATCACGATTACACGTATAAGACACGTTTTTACTTTCAATTTTTGTAAAACTGTGCGCAAATCATACTCACGACCGTATCTCCGAGTTCTCTCACCCCGAATTTATTACAGATCCGCGCGGGTAAGACCGCTTTTCTTAAAGGTCCTATTTATAAAGGACCCGAGACGCTTTCCTCACTATTTGGGTTTCGGCTCACTTTCTCGGACCTCCAACATAGTTTCATTCTTCACTATTGTGTGCAGTCTATGTTAACGCATAAAAGTTTATATTTAACAATCTCACCATGCCATATCCCATTTTGACCCTCCCATACCCCTTCGCCCAGCGTCTTTGCCAACTTCTGAGTCCCTTTGAACTTAGTGAACTTCAAAAAGCTGCAGGGTATGATGTCGCTAATGTCCTTAAGCCAATAGTGGAAACACGCCACATTCATACAGTAAATTGTAACCCAATTTATAACGACAATGATAATGCTGATTCCACGTATGAAATGTATGACGGTCTTAAGCCTTTACCCAAAAAAGATTATCTTATCAAATGCATGCATGCTTGTTTTTATGACATGTCGGATTCGGCGTTAGACACATTTAACGTCAATCGGAAGATCATGTTTGATGCTGTGCGAGTCAATTGCAAAAATTGCCATGTTAGCTATGCCTTTCTTAAAAGCCTGTTGAAAATGTTGGTTAAATCGCCATCGCAATTTGACTTGCGGTACTGTTATCAGATTGACAAAGACGTGACATTTTTGACAATTCTTACCCTTTTTCCACACGTAAACCATATTGCGCTTCAAAATGTGTATTTTGGTTGGTTAATTGATTTATCTATCACTGGAAAAAAATTTCATGTAGTGGAAGTTTTTGGTTTCAACTTTGAGGACATGTTTAGTTTCGAACCAGAAGAACTTTACAACTTTGTTACCGTAAGTTAAAAATTCATTACAATTTCGTTACCGCTATTAATCAAAGTTTCAGCAGCAATACTCCGACTTTAATTTTCACATCTTTCTAAAAACAGATGATGTCGAAGCAACTTTCAACAAAATAGCACTGTTTATCGATCCGCGATTTGACACTGAAATTAATGGTGGCTTTAAACTTGTTGTAACGGTTGCGCTTAACTACGATGCTTATTTTAACCGTCGAGTTTATTATTACAAAAATGTTAATTAAATATAGTTCGTTTTTGAAATCTGAAGAAGAATGTCTGCGTAGGGCAGGCCGGATGTCTACGGCATTTGGGGGTTCTGGGGGCTATGCAAAACTGGCAAATTTAAAGTTCCCCGGCGTTTTAATCATGTTTACACATAGAAAACACGTTTCTACGTTCAATGTTTGTTATAAACTGTAAAATAAACCGCTACAGCCAAGTCAATAGTCTACACCTTTATACGCATTTACCGCTAAAATTCAAGCAAAGCACAACATCAACAGATGGATTTGGTGATGGTCGCCGCGGCACACTTGCTGATAAATCCCTACGATAAACACGGAGCTTAATCGAAGAAAACGGAAACCTATTGGAGGGACTTGAAGGCCTTGGGCATGGCGCAGTGGTCGAGATGGTGGATGTAGTCGACCATTTCCTGGTGGCACGTCTCCTCGGTTTGGGAGCGCGATTCAACGCGGGAGTTGCACTCGTCGAGGAGATCCTTGAACTTGGCGGCATGGTCGGCACAACGCTCACGGAACTGACCGAGCTGGTCGACGCCTTCCTCGAGGGGCTCAGCAGACGGGGCCATGGCTTATCAGTGGCTGGAAAGGGGTGGATTTAGATAAACTGAGTTCCGTATTGTGGAGTAAAAGTATCTCAGTGAACACAACACTGTAGAATCGACAAAACAATGAGGTAATGTTGTCCCGTTTATACAAATAACAAAACTAATGGCACTGGAATGTTTTAAAGTTATTCAAAATGGCAATTATTGCACTTCAGAAGACGAAGGACCCGATTCAAGAATGCGCGGACACAGCAGTAACGACACTCGCTCCAGGTGAACTGAAGAAACTGGAGGAGCTCACGAGACGGGAGCGAGGGCCTCGGGGTGCTTCGAGACGAGAGTCTGGAATGATATTTATAAAAACTAGAACACGGTAGGTAATGGGACTCACATCGAATCAAATTCTGTTCCGCCCTTTCCGTCTGGATGTAACTACCCCCATAGAACAGCGTCAACATGATTATCAGTACCGTCACAGCGATCATAAGCATCAACGCATCACTATGTCGACCGATATGTGTATCCTCGGGGCACTTCCAGACGTTCGCCCACAAATGCGTCGTGTCATTCATCGTTGTTTCGACGTCGATGCAGAAGTCAATCGATGGCTCGGTGTAGATCTTCCAATAAAAGTCGAACAGATTCTCGTAGGTTTGACCGCATTCGTCGCAGATGGTGGACGCGTTTCCATAGAGCAGACTTCCAGTGTCGGAGTAGTTTGTCACGCAGTCTCGCCATTTGAAGAGGACCTCCTGGAACTGGATGGTCTTCTCGTCGTAGCGGATGGTCGAATTGTGGTCTTGGAAGTCCCAGTTGATCTCGAGACATGCTAAAATATAAAACTGTAAAGTAACCGAGTTAGAGTAGGCGAAAATCGATAACGTACACGAACAACGACTTTTCTCCCATATATTCGTCGTCAATGCTGTCGAAATTTCATGACTGTAGGACATTAGATAGTTCCCGTAGATGACACTGGCACAGGTAGTGTTGTCGAGGGAGGTTACTTCGTCCTGGAAGTTGGGTTTTTATATATAAACTGGTGAAAGAAGAGCCGACGACTTACGAGATGGCGGGTGTCATACTCGATCTGCTTGAAATTTATATATTCATCGATGCAATTCGTGCAGACCTTCGGGGGAGTCGAGTAGTTGATCGCGCATTGGGTCATGCGGGCTTGAGCGTTTGCGAGGCGCTGAAATGGGAGAGAAAACTGAGTGAAACAGGATATATCAGAAGGTGATGAAAACACACTTGAACGTACTCCTGGCACGGTCCATCGAGATCCCAAGTCTCGTCAAACGTCGACACGGATGCTACCAGCAGCAGAAGGGGGAAAACGTGATGTGTCATCGGTGGAAACGCATCAGAATCGCAGAAACTAGAAGGCGCAGACAGCCGTGAGCAATGTTCGCGAAAGTCGAGCGTGTCCCAGCAAGGCTTGGCGTTGTGTGAATACTGTAGGTCCTGCGACGAATGCGGGTGCACGCAGGACGCGACGACGTGAACGTGCATTTTGCACTGTTTTTTGAGGGCCTCGGGAAATCGGGTTTCGCGTTCCGTTTGGCCTCTATTTTTGTTATTGTTTTGCTTTACTTTAATCAAAGCCTCCTTCAGATCATGCTGCGCGCCCCTGCCCTTGTGAATACCAGTAGCCGTGCCGCTTCGACGGCCGCCAAGGGTGCGCGCATCAAGACCTTCGAGATCTACCGCTACAATCCGGATGAGGCTGGCTCCAAGCCGACCATGCAGGTATGTCTTTGGCTTTGATAAGGACGTTTTGTTTGTGGTAAAACTGCAGTTTAATGCTCCGCGTGTTATATAACCAAGTCCTTTCCAGAAGTACGATGTTGACCTCAACAAGTGCGGTCCCATGGTCCTGGATGCCCTCATCAAGATCAAGAACGAAGTCGACCCTACCTTGACGTTCCGTCGTTCGTGCCGTGAAGGCATCTGCGGCTCGTGCGCCATGAACATTGGCGGCTACAACACCCTGGCTTGCATCTGCAACATCGACACCAACGCGGCCAAGCCCACCAAGATCTACCCCTTGCCCCACATGTACGTCGTCAAGGATCTCGTCCCCGACATGAACCTGTTCTACAAGCAGTACGCTTCCATTCAGCCCTGGATCCAGAAGAACGAGAAGATCAACCTTGGCGAGTCTCAGCTCTACCAGAGCGTTGAGGAGCGTGACAAGCTTGTGAGTTTTTCTTACTTATTTATATATATAAACTGTTCGGACTTGAGAAGTATGATTTAAATCAAGCTTATTTTGTTTTTGATCTTTCAAAACTGAAAACGCTTTCTTTTTTGCATCAATCGATCGAATTTTCATGTTCTTTACTCGTTCTTTGATCCCGAACACCTTGCAACTTCACCGAACACGTGACAAACTGTTTTTTTAGGATGGCCTTTACGAGTGCATCCTCTGCGCTTGCTGCAGCACCTCATGCCCGTCCTACTGGTGGAATGCCGACAAATACCTCGGCCCTGCCATCCTCATGCAATCTTACCGGTAAGTATCAAATTTATTAAGTTTAAACTGCCAATTTGTACGTGCGTGTCAATTTATTACAGCTGGATCATCGACTCCCGTGACGAGAAGCACGTTGAACGCCTCAGCCGTATGACCGACTCGTTCAGCGCCTTCAAGTGCCACACCATCCTCAACTGCACCAAAACTTGCCCTAAGGTATGTATTTGCAACTTTTGATAAGTTTTATGCCGTTAGTAGTCCGTTAAGGCCTAAAAGGTTGACTTTTTAAACTGTTCGGCGTGGTTTTGACGTACTGTTTCGTCTCCCCGCAACAATAGGCTTATCAATAGGCACAAAAATCGCCGCCGAGGAAGCCCTCTTATGCATGTCCATGCTGGACCTCTTTTTATGGAGCGTCGTTAAATTATCGAGTAGTTCGATTCCAAAGTTCGGCCTAGCTTGAATGCGAAGTTGCTCGGTTTGCTGCCAATACGTGAAATGGGGACTAGTTTCCGCGAATTTTTTGGACCAGTAAGCATGGGAATTGCGGTTGACATGGTTTTGCTGCAATGGGTTAATTGTGATTTGGATTTTATGGGGACTTTAAATAGTAAACTGGTACCTCTTTTTTCCGCATCTTTTGAACAAATCTTCGCACAATGAAACAAACTCCGGCAACCATCAAAAAAAGAACAGCAAACACAACAATTATAAGAATAGCGAAGCTAAACAGCGAATCCGGTAGATCAACCATGTTGATTGTTGCCACCGGATCATAGGCAAACTAAAAAAATTGATTTGCAAGAATTTCACGAGCCACCGACCAATATTATTAGAGACGAGAAGGAGGGAGAAGCAACCAATTTGCCGCCATCGCTCGCAGCATCATTTTCGATTTTTCTCTGTTTTGATGACTAACCTCCTCCGAATCGTTTCCCCTTGCCTCGAGAAGCCCTCGTCGGCCACGTAGAGCTGACCGCACACACGTAAATCAGCGATTGGCTCATAATTTTTAGCATTTGCCTACATTTAATAACTGTTATTTCTCTCATATTTAGAATGGTTGCTAATAATCTCCTCTTTTCAGCACTTGAACCCCGCTCGTGCCATCGGTGAGATCAAGAAGCTGCTGACAGGCCTTACCACCAAGCCTGCTCCCCACAAGCCGGCCGCTGCCTCGGCATAAGCTCCACGTTTGGAACCTGGACATTACTAGGAAGTCGGCGTGATTGAACGCTTCTTTAATGTGATTAATTACAGACAAAACATAGCTTGCGTCTCTGTAATCTAAATACAGTGAAGATATTTTGCGAATATAAGTATGTGTAAAGCATTTTGTAAAGTATTATTCACAAAACTGGAGTTTTGACGACTTTTGAAGTGGTATAATTGCAAAAGGAGAGGTAATGGTGTGTTTTACTCACTTCAGTAGATGATCGTTGAGAGGTGGGGGAGGGAAGAAAGAAACTCGAAGGGCAGAACGACGATTTTGTCGCGG
>KB455321.1:69356-90669 GCA_000341325.1 Panagrellus redivivus | reverse complement strand
ATAAAAATTTTCAAAAAAATTCCAACCCGGCCCCCCAAAAAACCCCCCCCCCCCCATATTCCCTGCCTCAAGGTTATACAATAAATCCACTCTCGAAATCGACGGACTTCAATGTTTATGCGCATCCATCCACACCGGACTTGGCGGGCCACCGGCCGATCGGCTGTCGTTAGTGGCAACAGGCAGGTGAGCGGGCGGTGACCTCTGACAGCCGCGTGTTTTCGGACGTTTGCGCGAGAAAAAAATAGTCGCCATAGAGCCAAAGAGCCATTTACCCCTCTTATTTGGTGTTGGTGGTGGTAGTTGTCGATGATGGTGACGGGGGTCGCACTCACTCAACCAGCCGGCCTCACCCAATATATCCTCCTTCTTCACAAACCATTCGACGCCGCCATCAACACGTAGGTGCGCAAAAAAGATTCTGAACGAATCGAATATGCCAGAGGCGGTGAGTGAATGAGGTTTGTTTGAGAGAAGGAAGAGGAACGCGTGGCGGATTCGTGTTTTTTGGATGAGTGGATGTTGTTGAATTTTGTTTCTTGGCGTTTTTTAGTTTATTTTTTGAAAAACTGTTGCAAGTTAACGCACCGTAAACCACATTGTAACTGTTTTTACACATTTAAACTGTCCATTTGAGTATCAGTTTTTCAAATCCACCAAAACACCCCAAAAATATTGCTCCCCATCCATCCCCAAACAAAACAACACGCATCTCGCGCGGCTTCAAGTACCTTGGTCCAAGTGCTCCACGCTGATTAGGTCCCAGGAGTCTCCAATCCACCTAGCCTTGCCCTGAGGCACTTCTACCCCCTCGCGATCGAAGTCAGCCAACATTTTTGCCCCTAACCTAACCCCTTCAACGGTATGTACCAACATATTTTTGTCAAGCAGACGTGGTATCTCCAGCTCAGCCCCCCTTGAAGCCCATAGCCTCAGGTCATTCGATCCTTACGCCGCCCGTGCCCCGTTCTTTTTGAACTTTTCAACCAACCTTCAAGGGTCTATTGCAATTTGCTATGGGCCTCGACTCGAATCGACCTCAACAAGGTCTCCAGGGTCACTGACCATGGATTTGGATTCACGATGGGTCCTATCGTTGCGCGGGGTATCCTCCAATGGAGGGGATATCCAGGCTTTTTCGAAGTACTATTGCCTCAGGCTGTTGAGGATGTGTTCATTGTCCTTTTTTATGGTGGAAAAAGTTTGAGTGTGTTTATGGGGTGGCCAATGTTGTGTTAAGATTGGGTTTCGGGGATTTTGTTTGCGCCTTTTTAATGCAAACTTATTTTTTAAATTAAACTGTCCGTATTTTCTGCGCGTCTTGTTATCACCGCTACCATGACCAAAATTCCATGCCCTCAGGCATCCCTAACAATTTCCTTCCTGATCGCGCACTAATATTGCCTCCAATCATTTAGCCTCGACCATCAGCCCGGCTCTTCATATCCGGAAAGCCCTTCCCTCTTTTTTTCGGACTACGACGGCTCTTTTTCCGTTTTCCCTCATTCTGTGGTCGTAGTTTTCCGACAACGTTTTGACAGGCCTTTTTTTATTTCCATTTTTTTATATGTCAAACATGCATGCTTACCCGATCCGTAGTATCCCGCTGTTTAGTTAAGAGAAATGTGACGATGCTATCAATTCTTTGCGAATTTTCTAAGCGCTGATGTTTGTGACTAACAAGCCGGAAACGGTGTAGTCCTATCGTAGGTGGGCCTAGGATAGGATTGTCAAAGCTAGCTGTTTCATGTTTTCGTGAAACATGAAAATGCAGATATGCGAGACTCGCGCACCCATCCATCCATGCAATTATAGAATGGATGGCTGAGTAATGGTAGTCGGTAGTCAATTCTAAATTGACCAGTCGACAGTCTGTTCAATTTATGCGTACCTGGGCTGAATCGAAATCGCTTTTTGTTCCATGTATACCGATATTTTGCTCTATTCGAAAACCGGGGACACCTGTCGCGCACGCGCTGGAGGGGGTATTGACCTCGGATTTTGGTCATTTGAATCGGGGTGCTGAGCGGCTTATGGGGTTTTGGAGAAAGGTTTTTAGTTTGCTTTATTGTTTTTAATCATTAAAACTGTATGGCGTTGCCGGTCGTCAAAATTTTACACAAACTAACTCATGTTTAAAACCTTAAGAATGTTTATACTTTTTCTAACTAACTTTATGTGATCAATGCACTCAGGATGTAATTTTAATTGCCAAAAACTGTAGAAATATCAAATTCGTGCTCAAAAACGTCCCCCAACAGCTAACTCATTCACATATCCAAAGACCTCATCCTCGTCATGCCTCGTTTGACGGTTGCGCGCACTTTTGCGCACCTGCCAACTTTTGTAACTCCATTTTGGGCTGTTGAAGTTAGTCAAAGCGGGCCGACAACCATCATGGATCGGACACAGATATACCTCTCGTTACGCTTCGCCGTGTCTTTTGTCTCGTTTTCGGGTCATCGGAGGCTCAGACCGGGTGTGCATGGATTCTGCGTGAATTTGTGGAATGGTTATGCTTCGTGGCGGTGTTGCATATTTTACATATTTTTGAAACTGCTTGGTCAGCTTTTAATTTAAGAATATAGTCGTTAATTTTGAAAACTAACTAAGTGTTCTGGTTGCTGGTTTTGTTGTATCCCAACCTTTGATCCCCAATTGCATGTACTACATGGACCACTTTGATCGAATCGTTTCAAACAATTGAAATCCGAATCAAAGTCGCCCCCGACGCCGACTGACCAGTGGCCACTCACTTATTGGCCTCTCTCACTTGATCGACCAACATCATCCATCCTTCGCGGATATCTTTGCAAATTTCCGGAATGTATCCTCGCCGCCGCATTCCTGTTTTGATATTCACGAATGATCGAACCCCCGTCTCAAGGATCACGAAAAAAGGCCCACCCTGCTTGCATTGGTTTCATTTTTTGATATTTTGGTTACTTGCGCGACGGCCGATAGCCCCCATAAAAAATAGAGCTACTAGGAACACATTTTTGTCGTCAAAAATTGACAGCGCCGCGCGCAAAGAAGCCGGCTTCCGCGCAGTCGTCATGCGGCTTCAAGCATCTGGCTTCGAGGGGACAGACGACTTGATTCGAGTGTTGTTGTTAGATGGGGGCCATAGCCATAATTGCTCGCTACATTGGGGTTTATTGGTAGTTTTCGTGGTTTTGTAAATTAAAACTGGCCATATGATGCTAATGTTTTGAATTTCAGATGGTCAAACAACTGTGCCATCGATGCACGAAGCCAGTCTACCCAACGGATAAAGTTGGCCCTTTGAAAGATTCTACATTTTTTCATAATGGCTGTTTTAAATGCTATATTTGTGGTACCAGATTAGCGTTGAAGACTTATTGTAACAATCGAAACAATATCGATGATAAGGTATGTTTTATTCAGTAAACTGCTTACATGAAGACTTACTGGTTTTAGGAAGTCTATTGCAACAGCCACGTCCCAAATCCGAACCCCCACGACCTTCCACCCCTCCAGAGGCCAAACTACACCAATGGCAATGATAAAAAGTCCGACAATAACGACAAATTTGCCCTTAATGCTGGTCTTGGCGACATGAAAATCGCTCATGCTATCAAAGCGACCCAAGTCACCAAGCCATATCCGAAAATTCATCATGATGGCGCCAAGTATGTCGTCGATTACGATGCACAGACGCGATTGGAGTTGCTGCATCGACAAGTTGAGGACGATCTGTACAAGACTTTTGATCAGAATCGGCAACAGGAGCTGAACCATTTCGAACAGGAAACGAAGGAGGAATGGGAGAAGGCATTGGCCGAGTTTGCGAGAAAGTTCGAAAAAGGACAGGGCCAGAAGAACAACAAAGATGAGCTTATTCGGCAGTTGACGATAAAGCGTGAAAAGAAGCTTGAAACTATCACTTCAAAGAGAAAAGAGCGAGAACGGCATCAGACTGCTGAATTGGTTGATCGACAAGCGAAGGAAATGTTGGAATTGTTCAAACAGGCACGAATCGGCGGTGATGGCGAACGAATTGAAGACGATGGAGGCTATGGATCAGAAATTCGAGGTGATCCGCCGAGTTATCCGACTACGCCGCCCCCACCACTGCCACCTTCATGTTCGAAAAGACACATTTACACTGATACCAGCGTTTTTGAACAGATTGATCAAGTCGCTATCAGCGTGGCCCAATCTGAAGTTGCGACATTCACAGATTTGATCAGAACCCTCACAGCTGGAGCCAGATCCGATGTGGACAAAGCCCGAGCTATCTATCGCTGGATTACTGTTAAAAATCTGAACGTAATGGTCTTCGATAATGATGTCGACATCAACACCCCCATGGGCCTGCTTCGAGGCATCAAATACGGCACAGAATCCTATCACGTTCTTTTCAAACGTCTCTGCGCTTACGCCGGTCTTCATTGCGTTGTAATCAAAGGCTACAGTAAATCTGCCGGCTATCAGCCCGGATTCCGATTCGATGATTCCCGCTTCCGCAACACTTGGAATGCCGTCTTCCTCGATGGATCCTGGAGATTTGTTCAATGCAACTGGGGCGCTCGGCATATCGTCAACGCAAAAGAATCGACTCGACAGACCTCCCAGAATCCTAAAGACGGAAATCTACGATACGAATATGACGACCATTACTTTATGACTGATCCTGAAGAATTTGTCTATGAATTCTTCCCTGCCGATTCTGAATGGCAACTCCTACCTCGACCTATTACGCTGAAACAGTTTGAGAATCTGCCCTTCGTTCGAAGTATCTTCTTCCGATATGGCCTCAGATTCACAGATTCTAGTTTGCCAGCTGTTATTTTCGCTGATAGAACTGGCGCAGCAACTATTAGCATCTCAATGAGCCCGGAAGCTGTTGATAATCTCATTTTCCATTACAACTTGAGATTCTTTGAAGGCGATGAAACTGAAGTAAATGGCATGCATTTGAAGCGATTTGTGATGCAATCTATGGTTGGTGATGCCATCGTTTTCCGAGTCCATGCGCCATCTACACGGCCATTGTTGTTGGATATTTTTGCGAATGCAGTGTCTCCGGGACATTATTTGACTGGACAGCCGATTAAGTTTAAGAGCGTTTGCAAATTTAAGGTATACAACTGCCTGTAACATAAATGAAACTTTTAAAAGCAAATTTTTAGATAATTTGCGAAAACCTCAATGTCATAATGGTCCCATTGCCCGAATGTGCTTCCGGTGAATGGGGCCCAGCCAAAGCCTTCCGCCTCTTCGGGCTCCTCCCCCTCACCCATGAAGAAGCTATCATCAACTGTGACCAATATTGCGAGATCCGCTTCCGCATGCTGAAACCCCTTGTCGATTTCGTCGCTTCCCTCCATAAGAACCATCTCGACGATAGACACCTCCACAGATGCTGCACCACAACCATCCGCGGCGATGAGGTCATCATTCGCATCGAATTCCCGGATGAGGGCCAATACGGTCTCGACATCTACACTCGTGACGGCGCCCAGCTCCCCATCAATGGCAAACAACTCCTCACACACTGCTGTAAATACTTGATCAATGCCAGAGTTGATTGATTGAGGCCTTCGCCCATGCCAATTTAGATTTTGTTTCAAAGAATTCAAAATTGCCATCGGTGATCTCTCTCGATTGTTTAACTTACCCCTTTTCACAGACAATCCAAAACACAAGCATTATATATATAATTTGTTCGATTTAAACCTGCTGTGTGCCCAAATTGATTCATTGTTTTCATGTTGTACCGGCAGAAAGATACCTACGAAAAGCAAATGATACAAATGTGGTTTCTTTTTGATTATTACTATTTTCGGTGTCATCGAGGCCGCCGATGCGGAAAAGATTCAGAATAAAAGCATTGCTCCGTGTCTCGGGGACTCGGTGATTCGTTTTTGAATGGAATTTTGTGGAATATTTTCTCTGTCGAGAAAGAAATAAAGATAAAAACTGTATATGACGAAAATTGCACCAATTAAAACAAAATCGATCATACACGACTTCTAAATAATTCGCTTTTAATACTATCGGCTAATTAGTCGACAAATTTGGGGTGAAAATAAAAACTGTCGTATGTGTAATTTTGGGAAAAAATCAAGAAAGAAAGCATCCCTAAATTTTATTACAAAAGATCCAACGCTGTCACACAACACCAATTTCGCGCCAAGACTCAGCGCGGGCTCATTTCGCGCGCGCGTTTCCACTCTGTGAGTTTGCACCCAGCTCACTGCTTGTTTGTCGCTTTTCATCCAGCTTTCCAAACAAATTAAGCTTCAATCATGTCCACTTTTGCTGCTGATTGTGAAAAATGCTTCGGATCGAAAGATCTTTACTTTATCCTGCAGATTACGGCTGAAAATAAGGATTCTGTCACGACTGCTGCGAGTAAGTTTGATTTTATATATATATTTTTAAACTGGACTTTCATTGAATATTCTTTTCAGTCAAGAAAGCCTACTACAAGCAGTCCATGATCTGGCATCCTGACCGCTTCTCCGGAGAAGACGATGCGGGTAAGGTTGAAGACGCGAAAATGAAGTTCCAAGTGCTTGCGAAAGCGTATTCGATTTTGAGCGATTCGGAGAAGCGAAAGCTTTATGATGAAACTGGTGAGTATTTGCGGCCGTGTAATGGCATATTGTTATATATATCTTCCAGGTATCGCCGACGAAGAGCTCCTCGACACCGACAAGACCGACTGGGAAGCCGTTTGGCGCGCCATGTTCAAGCCCATCACCAAGCAGGCCGTCGACGACTACATGGCCAAGTACATCGGCTCCGAGGACGAAGTCGCCGATATCAAGAAGGCGTACATCGCTCACAAGGGCAACATGGACAAGATTATCGATGCGGTCATCTCCGGCGACGATGAAGACAGGCTCCGTTTCACGATTAACAACCTCATTGCCACGGGCGAGGTCGAATCCTACCCGAAGTTCGTCAATGATAGCGATGCTGACCGTGCTCGTCGGGCGAAGCGACGTGCCAAGGAAGCGAAGCAAGCCGAGAAGGAGACCGAAAAGATGCGAAAGAAGAGCGGCAAGTCGAAGGAAGAATTCGACCTCTTTGCTGCCTTCGCCGAGAATCGCGAACGCCGCGCCAAGGAACACGGCGATCTGATGACCCGTCTCGAGGAGAAGTACTGCAAGCCGAAGCGTAAGGCTATTGGAGCCGCTGGCACTGCTGCCAAGAAGGGAAAGAAGTAAACTGACTTTGCTTTTACAATGCGTATTGGTCTCATTTGTGTACTTCTGGATTTGTATCACGGGATTGTATAAACTTGACTTTTTATAAAAACAAAACAATAAAATCAACAAACTTAACAAATTATCAGTACTTTGACTTTTTAGCACCTTCGTTCTGGCCGCCATGAATCTTGCGCTTAATCGCCTTGTTGCTGACATTGTAGGCCTTGAGACGGTCGACGGAGACGCCATTGACAGTGTTTTGGGGCTTGTTGGCGTGGAAGTTGTTGTTCCGCTTCTTCCGGCGGTTCTTCTTCTTGGATTCATCAGTGGCGTCGTCATTGGTAAGGGGTTCCAGGTTGGCATTGGCGGCTTGCTTCTTGGCCTTCTTAGCGCTGGACTTTGATCCGGGTTGGGCAGTGGGCTGGGTGGGGCCGTCTTCGGTGGGTTCTGGCTCGTCCAAGATGTCTCTGAAATACATAAACTGACGATTTTTTTCCGTCTTTATGAAAACAAACCTCTTCGCGAAAACTTTAGCCTTCAAGTTGGGATCATTGGCTTTCTTCTCGTAGACGTTACGATCATACTCCTCCTCACGGTCTGTACGGTATTGACTGGCCTTCTTGACGGAGACCCACTTGTTGAGTTGGCGGTCGTCGTGGGAAAGGATCTGAAATAAACTGTTAAGAGTTGACGGCTTTCATGAATCACGAACCTCATCAGCATTCAATCCAAAATCATTCGGCACGACATTACGATACTTGAACTTTGTCCGCATGCCATCGGCCAAGATATCCTCATAATCCAGCGAGTAGTACTCATTGAAGTAGTCCTCGAACGTCTTCTCTTCCGGATCGAACAACGGCTTCTCCTTCTGAATGACGCGATTAAACTTGGAATTCCGCTTCCTCTTCCGGGCAGAATCCGCCTTCGGACGCTCAACTTCCTCTTCGTCCTCCTCATCGTCACCGCCTCCACGCGTTTCCATGTTGTCGTAGTCGCTGAGGTCGTCATCGCTGAGATCGGAAAAGACTGGCTTCTTGTCGTCTTCGGTGCCGTCGTCGTAGTACTCCTTGGCAAAGAGCTCTTTCATGCGTCGGTCGTACTCCCTGGGGTCGAATTCCTTCTCAAGATCTTCCACAGTGACGGGGAGCTCTTCATTGCCGGCGATATCGCGGAGTTTCTTGAGCTTCTGCTCGATTTCCTTCTTCTTCAGGGACTTCAGGAGCTTGACTTCATCCTGCTTCTGCTTCTTTTCCTCTTCCTTGCGCTTTTTCCGGTCCTCACGGGTATCCTTTCGCTTCTCATTGCCCTTTCGGACGGATTCCTTGATGGTACGAGGGTACTGCTTGATGAAATCCTGGTCAGGGTCCTCGAAACGGAAGTTGTACTTGTGCTCGAAGGTTTCGGCTTGCTCGAGTTCCTCTTCGATGTGGTCGATTTCTTCGATTGCGGCTTTGCTGGAAATCAAAATATAAAAACTGAAAATTCAAACTGACGTCAACTTACGGATCCTCTTCCTCGCTGTCAACCTCATACTGCTTATTCAGCAAGTAATCACGCAGGAAAGCCTCATCATTGCTGAGTTCCGGCTGGGTCCAGACCTTCTTAAGGCTTTTGATGTCCTCGTCAGGGTTGGCGAGGGATTTGCCTTCGCCTTTGAGCCATTCAGCGTAGTCTTCCTCTTCTTTTTGCTACAAAATTGACAAGTTGAAATATTTTACCGATAAAAAGATCCAAACAAACCTTCTGCGCCGCCGTCTTGACCTTCTTCTTGAGCAAACCACCATCATCATCGCTGTCCTCGTCCAAAACCTTCTTGAACTCGTCCTTCAGGCGCTGATTCCGCTCATAGTAGCCCTCATCTTCCGTCGGGGCATTTGGAACGTCTTCATCATCGAATTTACCGCCACGTTCGACCAGGGCAACTTCATAGTCGCGGAGGGTCATGCCCTTTTGCTTCTTTTTCGACTTCTTTTCAGCGGGCTCGGCTTCGCCATCTTCGGGGGCCTTCTGGAGGTCTTTCTTGGCAAAAAACCGCTTCTCCTTGTTGTAGATCTTGGGGTCCTTCGACTTCAAGGCGCCTAGGGTTCGAAGGAAGTCGCGTTCGTCGGCTGGGGTCCAATCCTAAACGATATATAATTCATTTTGAAAACTGGGAAAGTTCGAAGTAAATTTGACTAACCGCTTCACTTTCAGATGAACTTTCCTCTTCTTCATCTTCCTCGGCGTTGTTGCCATGTTTGGCTTTCACTTAAACTGACTGATAAACAAAAAATATATATAAAGTTAGTGCTTACGTTTCTGATAAACTTCGGCGCTGCGCCATTTGTCATAGCGGTCGGCATACTCCTTGTTGATCGTAATGTCATCGTTGCCATCGTCGCTGTCAAGGTCTAGTTTGACTTTTGGCATGGTTTGAGGGGCTGGAAATGGTGGAAATTGGATTTTATGATGGAAAACTGTTCGGATTTGGTGTGCTCGAGGACATTGAAAAATGTTGGCATTGTGTGCGCATTGTGTGTAGAAAGGTAGTGGGAAATTTGCGTCTTGTTGAGGGAAAAACTGTCGTGTATGTCGCTACTTTGTTTTTTTGCAAATAAATGCTCATTTTACTTATTTTTTACAAAAGTTTGGGTATGTTTTATCACGAGGTGTTCCATGTTCTTTTTCTTTTTTAAAACTGCAGAAAATTTTACCAGCTGTATAGAATTGCAGCAATCATGACGTCCAACTGTGCGGACGTAAAAAGCAACCACACAGCCCACTGCAACTATCGACTTTTACGGCCAAGCCGTTTGCTGCTCTCGCGCCATCGTCCAAAAAGCCGCTTCTTCAGCTTCTTTCGCGTCGTGTAAGCCACGCTACACTAACCCCCTGAATGGAATCTCGTCTCTACGAACGGTTCGTGCCGTATTCCTTCGCTACCGGTGACGTTCGTGCTCCAGCGCCGCCACTTGAAAATCCGATTCCGCTGCCTCAAGCCCTCTACTACGCCGCCGAATCTGAAGCCGCTAACAAGGCTGAATTGACGAAGCTCTTCGAAGAAAAGTGTGTCCTCCACATGTGCCTTGATCACGCGCAGCATCAGCACCAGTCGCGTTAACTTTATTTCTTCACTTTCGCTGTCATTTGTAACTGCAAATGGGCAATGAACACTCTTCACGCGGGGCCCGCTCCGCCAGTGCCGGCGGCAGTTCTTCCGCCGGCGGGTCTGGTGGTGGGGTCAGCGCCAGTTTTAGTTTTTTAGCCAGGAAAAGTGAGTTTTTTTCACTTCTGGGGTGAAAAATATATATAAACTGTGACTTTTGCAGAAGCAGAACCATCTCGTCGCAGCCAAATCGTTGTCGTCAACGCCGCCGGGGAGCCCATCGGCGATCCCAAGGATGATGAAGACCTCAAAAAGATGAAGGAAATCCAACGCTTTCTGCCAATTTTGAAGGGATGTCTTCCCGGGTATCGCGATGGGCCGGATATCTTCAACAAGATCGACAGCAAGCACATTGCCAAGTTCACACATCGCTTCCAGACGCATTTGGCCATTTGCTCACAGGTCGTTTCCAAGGAGCAATCAACAGTGTTTTCCAGAATTGTTCAGGTTGGTACTTTCTCATTTTACACTTCGAAACACGCAAACTGACGCGCGTGAACAATGCAGATTTCGACACACCACGCCCAATTTGTAATTCCTTTCCTTTTCCAGCTCGATCAGTCGATGACGACCGTGAGCAACCGACTCGCTCAAAACGCACGCCAGTTCGACCGTCTTTGCGAGCAGCTTTCCAAAGTTCGCGAACTCCAGGAGAAGCTTGAGACCGTCGACCTGCTTCTCGTTGAGATTATTACGGGTGTCCAGACGCTCAATGAGCTGCTACCTGAGGCGGAGCGGCTGCCGACAATGTCATTAGCGCCGCGGTCCAGCTATAGCAGCATTGGTAATTCGACGTCGACGACGCCACTTGCTCCAATGACTGCCACTGGGTCGCCTGTAGCGGCGCGGAAGGCTCTGGGCGATGCTGATGAGGATGAGGACGATGGGCATACATGATTTGGTTGGATGGGAATGGTTTTGCTTTTCTGTATTTGTAAATAAATCTGACTTTTGGAAAACTGGACTCTGGTGCGTTGAGTAAGCCGTTGCATTACTGCCGGCGGCTATATCTGTCCTGCGCAATTACAAAATGGGGTGTACGCCGGCGTATATGGCCAGTGTGTGTCGTTCATTTCCTTTCCCATGGTGCTTTACTGCCCCTCGTGCCCCGCGTTCGTATAATCCTCCGTAACCCCAAGCTGACTCATACTATAATTGCCCCCTTCCAGGTAACCACCGCTCAACCCAATGTCGTCCGAGCCTGATAACGACCTCGAAGGCTCCTCCAGTCCGGCCTCCTACATGTACCACTCCACAAGCTCTGCCAACAGCCCAACCTCTACCTCTCCGCCGACACGCAATTCCTCAGAGAGCCCCAATACGTCCTCGTCACCGCGGAAGAAGTGCCGCCAAACCGCCAACGACAATGAACGTCGCCGCATGCAGACGATAAACGAAGGCTTTCGCGCCCTGTCCGATTGCGTCCAAAGCCACAACCCCAAGCCGGATCGCAAGATGAGCAAGGCCAACATCCTCAAGCTCACCGTCCACTACATTAAGAACGTCGAGGCCAAGTACAGAGAGGTCCGCGATACCATTATTCGGTTCAACGACCGTACCGCCGCCCACGAGCTCCACATCAAGAATTTGACGGTGGCCCTGGAGAAGGAGCACAAGTTGCGAATGGCCTATGAGCAGGAGCTCGTTCAGATTCGGATGACGTCAATTAAGAACGCGACGTTGAGCGGGATTTATGCGCCGGTGCCGCAGGGTGCGAGTCCGAATTCGTACGCGAACTTTGACAAGAGTGGTTCGGGAACGGGTCCCTTCTTCTCTACCGGTATTAATTAAATTCGATCTCAGTGATGTTGTTTGTTTTGTTTGTTGGGTTTAGATAGATAGTTTATTAAAGAATTTGATGTTAAACTGTAATCCGTTGAGAGCGTTGAGGTTACTGTAGACACCTTCTGATATCTGAAGTTACTTTCCGTGAATTTCCGTGCTTTTCCAACCCTTTTCAATATATCAAAGTTGGCCAATTTCAGAAGTTAACCACTAACCTTTGGTAAACATGGCCGCTGAACCCCAAACCGCACAAGGTGATGCCCGACGCATCGAAGACGAAGAGCTCGATGAGGAGCTTGGCATCCCGAAGAGCAAGGCCCCCGAACTCCTAACCCTTCGCTGTAAGGACGACGTTACCACCCAAGTCGACAAGAAGTTCATCCGTGAAAGTCAACTCATCATCGACTCACTTCGTAAGTCACTTTTTCTACATAAACTGCCGTCATCGTTCACCGTCAAAACACTCTTTCAGAATTCTCCGACGCCTCCGACAACGAACTACCCCTCACCCACGTGACGAGCGCGACTCTGAACAACGTCATCAAGTTCATGAAGTACTTTGAGAACGAGAAGAAGTACGCCAAGCCGGCCAACTTCCACGACTTTGATCGCCTTGCTGATGATCATCCGGCCACCGTCTTCTTGGCGGGGTTGAGCTCCGACGATATGGGCGACCTCGTGAATGCCGCGAGCTACATGCAAACGGATCGCCTCATCGACTACTGCCTACTGATCGCCATCCGGGCAACCCATGGTCGTACTGTCCATGAAATCCGCGCCGAACTCATGCTTCCCGATAACTACTCCGAGGAGGAGGAGAAGGCCTTCCGCGACCGCCACACGGTCCCTTAAGCCTAAGTAGGCTGTTTTTTCCGCAACAATGTTTTGTACTTTTTTTAACGCCGCCGTTGGCTCCAAGTTTCTTGTAAAAATATCATTGTCCCCATGGCGTAGCCTCGGGCAGTTTCTAACTTGTTTTTTTTGTTTTTAATTTAACTTTTTTAATTGATTGTTTTCTTTTTACTAACTAACAATGACCTGAAGGTGTACTTTGTGATGCAACGCTAGCACCTTTATGGTATGTAAGTAATCTTTTTTTTGTAAATGCTGTCTTTTTAAGTGTAATAAAACCTCTTGATTCTGTAAAAAAACTGGATGCCGGGGATGAAAACACAAACTATGCAGAATGTTTATCGTTTACTGATAAATGTATTCCAAGAAAACAGGAATTGTTTTGGCGAAACATTCCGGAATGGAATTGTATCCACAAATCGTGAAATTCTGCAATTAACGCCTTTTTCTTTCGTATAAACTGTCAACATACCATTCAACTACCGAGGAAACTTTATTTAGGACGGATGATGCCAGATTTTTACAGGTACCTCTTGCTTTTTGACTATGGTATCTATTTTCTTTTAAACTGCTATGTCGGTGTATACACATCGAGAATCCTGTATCGCGTCATGTTTTGTCAAAGAAGTAATTCCGTTCGAATTGTACCCATTTTGACTGCTCATGTGGTTTCGTGGTGGCTGTCGGCAGTTTTTGGATTGCTACTGGCGTTTTACAATGTTGTGTTTTGGAGGCCGGGTAAGTGTGGGCAAAACTGTCATTTTCAAGGGTTACCAGATTTCAGAACCCATCTACAATGTAAACATTTTGTTTTCCTTCATAATGGTGGCACTTATCACCCTAAACTGCGTGCATATTTCAAGGTTTTTCATAACATTTGAACGACTTTTGATTGTGAAATTGTTGAATCCTGAAAACAATCAAAAATTGATACTGTTCTTATGTACAGTTGTCAATGTTGGCGTTTCCCTTTTCATAGGGGTTTATTTCATTCTAAAGTTTATCAAAATCGACCATACTTCTGATAACTGCGCATCTTTTCCCTGCATGGTCGGCATGGACGCCTACCTCATTTGCTACCACATTACGAATGGCATTTCACTTGCCAATCTCATCGCAAGCGTGTATTTTCTCCTTCTTTTTCGAAAAACCTCCAGCAACTTAAATAAGACTGATAATCATTTGTCTAAACTACAAAAAACTGTAAAGTTTATTGTGATATGCGACATTATTTTTGACGTTGTGCCGCAAATTTTGATCATTGTATTGGATTTGGTAAACAAAAAACCGTAAAATAGGTAGTAAATGATGTAAAAATTTCAGATCGAATCACCACTGACCTCTTCAGTCGCATCAGTTCAGCGTGTTTTGTTTACATTTTGTGGAGTCTTTGTCAATCGACGGTTCTACAAAGTCTTCGTGGTTAACGAAAGCAGCTCCACAATGAAGCCTTTTTCAAATGAAGTATCAAAAACCCAGTCTAAAGGGATTCAATCACCGAAGGCGATTTCTACAGTAGCACCTCTTCAACGGTGACATCAAACTGTTTATTGTTTTTGCACTTTTTAGTTTTCGAAAACAAATATTTTCTTGAGTTTATCAGGTTCTGTGGCTACAAGATTCTAACTTTAGCTTTCGTTATGCAAACAAAACTTGTGTGTACTTTGGTGATCACTAATCGTAGTTATGCGATACGGTATAAAGTTCAAAACTCTTTTCCACAAGTTATATACCACATTTGTATTCTGATTTTGTGAGGAATAGATTACGTTTTTTTTTAGCAAACAATGACATTTAAAAGATGTTTGATAAAATATAAGTTAAAAGCGTTGTCGTTTATAAAACCGCAGTTCACACAGAAGCAATTATATATAAATGAAAACATAAGACGTCAGTAATGTGGAAGTTATGTGAGATAACGTTAGTACGAACACCGACAAATTGGTTTGTTTCGTAAACCAGCTTCGTCAAGACTGCACAGAACCTTCTCACAGACAACGACAGAACAAAAAAAAGGTATTACTCACTAATTTTTAAGACCTTTCTTCAGTTCCCCGTTTTCACAGTGTGTTATTTCTGTGCTCCAGAGATGTCTGATTATTTCGACTATGTTGTTTTGGGTAGTTTTGTTATCACCTGCATTGTATACGGGTATGTAGCTTGGATCACGTCCAGAGTATTGTGGTGTTTCAAGTTTCGCCAACAAAGTAATTCGGTTCAAATTGTGCCAATGTTGACTACTCTTATCGTATCTTGGTGGCTGTGTGCCATCTTTGGCGTACTTTTAGGAGTGTATAATATGGCGTTCTGGAGACCAGGTAGAGTTGAGAAAACTGAAGATAGAGTTGACCAAAGTTTTTAGAGCCTATTTACAACAAATACGCAATGTTTTCGTTCTTCTTACCAGCAATACTGACTCTAAACTGCGTCCACATCTCCCAGTTTTTCATCACTGTGGAAAGAATTATGATTATGAAGTCTGCAAATCCTGGTTACAGCCAGAAAATTCTACTCGCTTTATGCATTCTGATGAACATTGGAGCGTCCCTCTTTCTTGGAATTTATTTTATCGTCAAATTCAACACGAGTGAGACTAATGTCGATGATTGTATGTCAATCATCTGTATGGTGGGAATGGACTCATATTTAGTCTCGTACCACATCGCTAACGGAATTTCGGTCGTTACTCTTCTGGCAAGTCTGTACTTCTTGATTCTGTTCCGGAAAACCACGAGTGCCGTCAGAACCAAAGGAATGCAGTCATCAAAGATGCAAAACATGATCAAATACACAATTTGCATTGATATTTGGTTGGATTTTCTACCTCAGATCCTTACTGTTGGACTGACTTTGGTGAGTAAAACAAAACTGCTATTGCGAAAATGAACGTGATGCTTACTTTAGCTTAATTCCCCTTTCGGTCCGTATGTCGCGACACTGCAACGAATTTTGTTCACATTCTGTGGAATCTTTGTCAATCAACGGTTTTACAAAGTTTTTGTCATCAACGAAAACAGTGTCAGCGTCATGTCAACGTCCAAAGTATTTCAAACGTCGAAAAACATAAATAGTGTAATCCCTATAAAACATTAGATTGCTTATTGTTAAAGATGAAATCGAAACATTGTATATTGGCACCAACCTTTATAACCTATGATCACACTATAGTTCCAAGAACAATATTGATAAAGGTTTACCACTAGTTTACAACGAGTGTAATGCATTTGTGCAAAATTTGCCTCCGAAATTTCCTCTGACTCCGATGCCAGAGGCGCAGAAGCCGCCTCGGAGGCAAAGGCATGCTACACACTTTACAACACGTTGTATTTTGATCTTGAAGACTGTTTCGCACGAATCGTAAACTGTAATAGGTTTAATGTTCAATAAAATCTGAACATTGTAAAAGGTTTCGTAAGACGATCTTACTATGTAAATATTTATGGGAGTTTCTTGAGTGATGACGCACATCGGTAGTTGGTTATTAGCAATTACAAGGGTATGAGAACACAAATAGATCATTTGGAGCTTTTGAACATCGTAAAGAGTTTACTGAAACTGTCTGAGAGGCGATGACGTGGATATCTAGAAACAGTAAAAAGTCTACTACCCGCAAAATAATTGGATTAAAAAGTAGAAAAAAATAAGCATGCGTGTACACATGTGTAAAAGCGACGGGCACGTGTGCTCTCAAAACATCTCTTGCTGCGAGGAAATGAATAATTGTTGATAATGGAAAGAACAATAGCCTCAAAAGATGTTTGAACAAAACAATTACGCCTGAATTTTTATCGGTTGTAAATCTATTTTTTCCGTCCAAACCAATTTTAAAAGATGGGTGTCGCGAAAAAGGCATTTTAAACGCTTCCGTTCCTACGCAATACTGGTGCTTATTGGTTTCCAAGACAATAAAAAAACATATGTATGCACTTATGAGAGGGATAAGAACGTCTTCACAGTCTAAAATTATTATCAGTATACGTTTTCTTCATTGTCACGATGCTAAGTTTTTTCAAATACGTCGTATTAAGTGGCTTTATAGTCCCATTTTTTGTATACATCTATGTGATATGGATCACATCCAAAGTATTGTGGCATTTTATGTGGCGTCAACATAAGAATTCGGTTCAAATAGTGCCAATGTTGACTATGCTTGTCGTTTCGTGGTGGCTGTGTGCCATTTTTGGTACATTTTTTTCGATTTTTTATGTTGCGTTCTGGAGACCAGGTAGACTGTGTTAAATAACGACGGCATCAGTAAAAATTTGTTTCAGAACCGATCTACAATAGTTACGCATACATTTGTTTATTTGTGGCAGTGATTGTGACTATGAATTGCGTCCACATTTCGCAGTTCTTTATCACATTAGAACGAATTATCATTATGAAATCTGCAAGCTCCATTTGCAGTCACAAACTTCTACTAACTTTATGCATACTGATCAATGTTGGCTCATCCATCTTTCTTGTCGTGCTCGTCGCCGTTAACTTTAGCCAAAAAGATGACAATAACTTTGAAACACGAATGCCAATTCTACGTTTAATCGATATTAAGACATACTTGATTTCATACTACATCTCGAATGGAATTTGTCTTATCACTTTAATGGCAAGCTTGTACTTTTTGGTCCTTTTTCGAAAGACTACGAAAACAAAAGCCGGAACACCGTCATCAAAAATGGAAAGCACGATTAAGTTTACAATATGGGTTGACATTTGGCTCGATTTTCTGCCGCAAATTCTTACGATTGGATTGACTTTGGTGAGTAAAAGAAAACTGACGACTGGTTATTACTTGTTTTAAGCTTGATTCACCGTTTGGTCCATACGTTGCTACAGTACAGCGGGTACTTTTCACATTTTGCGGAATTTTTGTAAATCGAAAGTTTTACAAAGTTTTTGTCGTTAACGAAAACATTGTTGCCAATTTCAAAGGAAGCATAGATAGAACTGTCATCCCAATGTCCAATCTTGCCACAAGAAGGCAATCAAAAACATCTGGAAATGCTATAGTTCCTGCGAATCACATCATACCTGCCTAGAATCATAAAGTTGTAAACCATTTCCATTGTACTTTGTGCTCAGACATGCAAATTCTAGTTTCTTTATCATAAATGTTTTTACAGCTAGCCATAACAACATTCTGATTGTCAGTTTTTATGACCGAAAACTGTGTACAATAAACGGGTGTTGCGTAGATCTGGCAAAGCTATAATTGAAGACCTGCCCTTCAAGACATCGTAAAATGATTACTAATAGTGGAGACGGCATCACAGTGACGGTATTTATTATATATGAGTAATATTTTTATTTTTATGTAATTGCTAAGGCTACGTGAACTACTACGCACGTTCAGTTCCTCTTCATTCGTAATTTTAACAATGCCTAGCATTTTCGAACAACTCCTACTTGGAAGCTTCATTATCAATTTTGTTGTGTACTTATATGTCACTTGGATTACCTCCAGACTATTCTGGCATTTTGTTATTCGCAAAAAGCCAAATTCGGCACAAACGATTCCAATGTTGAGTATGCTTGTCTTTTCATGGTTACTGTGTGCCATTTTTGGAGCAGCGTTATCACTTTTTAACATTATTTTCTGGACACCAGGTAGACATGGACTGACAACGTCATTTATAACCTTCATTAATCGTTTCAGCGTCGTATAACAACCATTCCGTTATGCTTGCCTTCTTCTTGCCTGCGATTTTGTCCGTTAATTGTGTGCACATTTCGCAGTTTTTCATCACCGTTGAACGAATTATCATGATGAGGGCGGCTACAAACAACCATCATAAAGATTTACTTACACCTTGCATCTTTTTTAATGTCACATTGGCCCTTGCTTTGGCACTACTGTTTGGCTTTAATTTCAACCCGAATGATGATGACTCTATCGGTGGTAATGATCAACGCATGCCAATTCTCCGCCTAATTAATATGAACACATACTTAATTTCGTACTACATCGCCAATGGTAGTTCCATCGCCACTCTATTGGCGAGTTTGTATTTCTTGTTTCTGTTTCGAAATAATACGAAGTCAAACGCCGGAACACCGTTTACAAAAATGCAAAACACGATCAAATACACGATTTGCATTGATATTTGCTTGGATTTTCTGCCCCAAATCTCCACTATCGGATTCACTTTGGTGAGTAACATTTAACTGTAAGTAATAAAAAGTAGGCTTGGCCAATTTTTCAGTTCGGCTCACCCATTGGCCCGTACATTGCCATAGTACAGCGAGTGCTTTTCACGTTTTGTGGAATTTTTATCAATCGAAAGTTTTACAAAGTTTTTGTTATGAAAAACAACAATAGTATCGCTGACACGTCAAATGTACTACAGACAGTACCGGCAATAGTTATTCAATAAAGTCTTGTTTGAATTGCGATGTGATGTCGCTGACGCATTTATAGCTAGGAAGAGATGTATATGTATCATGGTAGAATTTAGAAACAGAAAATAAAAATTAATCAAAAGTGAAAGCTGGTACAGAACTGAAGGGCAAATTTGATGAGCAATGTGTTCAACGTATGTAATTACCAAAGTTTCCGTTTAGTCATAGCACAACCCATTTTACTTTAATAAGACAACTCTTTGTATGCATTATGAACCTATAAACTTTGAGAAAACACTTTTAGTTGGTTCCACTTTCAATTGTCCCTGGCTTCGAACTGCTGTTAACATGCCTAACTTCTTCGATTACATCGTACTCGGTGTTTTTCTTAAATCTTTTTTTGTATATTTGTATGTCTTTTTGATAACATCTAAAGTTTTATTTCATTTTCTATTCCATCGCAAAGCAAATTCGATTCAAATAATACCAATGTTGACTATGCTTGTTGCTTCCTGGTGGCTTTGTGCCATTTTCGGGACGTTCTTAGCGGGTCACTATATTGCATTTTGGAGACCAGGTGAACATAAACCAATCATTATTAAGTCAAGAACGTAGTACAAACTTTTACAGACCCGATTTACAACAAATACGCATTGCTTGTGTTCTTCATACCAGCGATGTCTTCCATCAATTGTGTCCACATTTCCCAGTTCTTCCTAACATTAGAGCGAATTATTATCATGAAGTCGACAAACGCTAAATACTATTGCAAAAAGTTACTAGCATTGTGTATTTTCTTTAACACTTCATTGGCAGTGTTTCTCGGAACATTATTTGTCGCTAATTTTGATCCAAATGGTGCAAATAATGATAGTAATCAAGAATCTCGCATGCCGGTTTTAAGTATAATTGATAAGAAAACCTATTTAATCTTATATTACATTTCTAATGGAATCTCAGCCGTCACTCTCTTGGCAAGTTTGTATTTCCTGATTGTATTTCGGAAGAGCACAAAAGCTACGGAAATGTTTACGAAAATGGAAAAAACAATTAAATATACAATTTGGGTTGACATTTGGTTTGATTTTCTACCTCAGATCTTTACAGTTGGACTAACCATGGTAAGTGTGTAATAATTGCTAAGCATAAAGTAACTTGTAATTTAGTACGGTTCATCATACACTGAGAAAAAAGCGCTTACACGCTTACAGGTGCGCGCGCTTACAGACTTTTGCGCAAACAAGCTTACACGCTTACACCCTTTTTCCGACTTACAGGTTGGATCCGTAATGTTTCCGCGCACACAGTTTGGATCGGTTTGTTTTTGCTTACATCGAGGAAATGTAAGTGGAACGTGCGTGCGCTAAAAAATTTGGCAGCTCCTCAGTGCAAATTATGAAAATAAAAAACCTTAAAATAATATCAAGTGTTGATAACTCGTAAAAATGAATGTTCTTTTTTTGTTTTTTGTCAGTGATAACCATATTTGTGATCTGATAAGCCTAGCTTAAGCCATTTGTCCTTTTGACTTTTTTTATATTTGTCTGTTTACACCGCATCGTATTGGCAATTAAAGTGCAGTAAAGGGGTGTCAAAAAGTGCCATAAAATGTAATTCATCCAAATTTACACTATTTATTTAAAGATATGACTCTCGGCCTTCCTGGAGCAGTATAGCTGTGCGTACATGTTCCTGCGTCGTCCTGTTTCGACCCCCTTGGCCTTGCGCGACCAAGCGCAATCAGCAGTTACTCTCACCACGATTGAGAGTTTCACGGTACTGGCGGGAAGCTGCTCCTTGGAGAGCACGCACTCACTCAAGCTCGATTTCATCAATGCTCTTTTGCAAGTGTGAAACCTTTCCGTTATGAATCCGCGCGATTCTCAAACTTTTGTGAGTCATGTTCATCGTCAGAAGCTGCCGTCAACATGACGTCGTGCTCCAAGCATTCAGGTAAGCTTCATCCCGGTTTCCATCTGCAATTATATATGAAATTACGTTACAG
>KB455321.1:20312-37968 GCA_000341325.1 Panagrellus redivivus | reverse complement strand
CTGTCCTCGGAGGTGTTATTTGTGCCACATACGTTGTACCTGATTCGAAAACTGATGTGTTAGGGTTTGATAATGCAAAATATGAATCCTTCCGTGGAAGAAAAATGACCGCAAAGTGTGCCCGCAGGCGTCGGCACTTTGAAACCGTCACAATGATGGATGTGCCACGATTGCGCATGCATGGCCATCATTCGCGCATCTTCCCATGATTTATGGCCGTTGACAGTTTGTTTCGCATGTAAGCATGTTGCAAAGTGCCGAAAACGCCGTATCGGTCGACTTCAAAGCCAACGGATTTGCTCTTCCTGGCCGTCCGACTTATCCCGACCGTATGCTTCCGGAACTTTAGCCCTGCAGGTGACAGCCGATGCCAAGGTGCCAATTGGTCATCTCAGCTTTGAACGTCTTGACCGAAACTGGCAGTTGCGCAGATTGGCCCTGAGGCGACGCAAGGCCGAGGAAGTCAGTTTGGTTTGGAGCAATTAATTTATCTCGGCACTCCCGACACAAAAGTGTGCCAAATTGCAAGGCGGCGGGTGCGCGAAATGCGGCACCCCTAATGGATTACATAAGCGTCGGAGGGTCGTCTCCACTTTGGCCAATGACTCGTTTCAGCCTGTTTCGGAAGGTCCAGCCGAAATCAGACAATGCCGCTGGCAGTCGAGGGACAACGGGGACCAACTTGTTATGCTAAACTGATGTTGTAGTGGTAAATGAAACAATGACGCGAAAGACACAATGACGTTAGTTAACTATATATTTTGGAATGAAAGATGATTTGAAAAATTAATATGGTGGGACAAAAACTTAAATATACAGGTTGCGAGTTGAAAAGAAACATTACCAGATTTAGGTTACAAAAATTTTACAGAAATCAAAACAAAAATTTAGAAACACATGTTACCTGCATACAATCGGAGTTTTAGTGTACCCTTGTAATGTACGAGTACTCAAATTTCAACAATATACGTGTCCATTGAGCACCCAAGCAGTCTCTTTAATCCTTTGAGTTTACTTTGATTCTTATAAAGTCTGACCTCGGTATTCTATAGTTTTATGAATGCCAAGAATTGTTGATTCATAAAATGTACCCTTTCAATCTATTCGTAGTTTTATGTCTCAACTGCATTGTGTATCATTGTTGATCGTTTGTTTTGAAACAAGCATGACAGACTAGATAAAGCGGGCGTTGCGTGTCTCCCTAGAGCCGTGAAACGTGTCCCAAAGGGCTGTTCGATTAGTGTTATCTTTTGCCCTATGCCCCCTGTCATGATTTATCCCATCCGTTGTCTGTCAGGGGGCAGCGGATATCATGCGCTTTTCTTTTCAATGCCGGTGGGGATACATTTTCAAGGGGCGTGTGCATGCCAAGGTGCAAGTTTATGTTAAAAGATTTTGATTTTTTTAAACTGTACTTTGTTTATTGAATTTGTTGTTGTTACAAATACAAAAATGTTTATTAGTTCATGTTTTGAATTTGACATGTAAACTGAATATATAACAGATCTGTTATTAGTACAGACAACTTTCCATTTTCATAAACTTCACCAAATCCGTCTACAGCCCCCAAGTCTGACCCTACAGCCATCCCAGATCAGCACGCCATGCACATTGCTTTCGAGACATTGCGTCATTCAACATGTCTTTTCATATATAATATTCCAACATACGAAAGGTCAACTCCCGGTGTTCCTCCTTAGCGGATTATAAAGCATGTTCGGCGTCTATAAGTGCTTCCTTCAAACCAATATTTGCATTTTTATACTTCTTATCTGCAAACTTTCATTTCTAAACTGCTTGTATAGTGTATGGATGACGAAAGCATTCATATTACTCGCATCTTCTCGACTATTTTCGGCTTAATTTACCCTGCAATTTTTAATACCTCGTACTCAGAAGCGCTATTATGAATGTTGTTTGTGTACCTATGGGTATATTTCCGGTTTATTCTGTTCAATTTTTTCATAATGTCGAAATTATCCCATTGAAATTAGTTTTTTGAACCACGTAAACCGCCTACTTGTTGTAAGATGCCATTCTGGAAGTATTTGAAAGCCATCAGACATCGAACATCGAAATGAAACGTCGAGTTTCGAAGTGTTTCTGTCAGTTTCATCGACACTTCCAACGGGGGCAACGACATCCTTGCAGAGGTACTCGAGATGTCCTTCATCTGTCGGGCATCCGTTTTGTTGATTCACGTTCCTCGGTGCCGATTCTAGAATGCCGCGCCGAGGCTGGCACCCTGTCGCTTCAAAAGCGGATTCCTCTCACCCACCCTCAGGGCAAAGACCGCCGAAATAGCTCACACATCTTCCTTTAACACGTTTGCCGGGGTATTTCTACACGGGTGTTCTGTTCTTTTCTTTTCTTATGCCGAAGCTTCCTTTTTTTCGTGAAGAAGAACAAATTTCAACTCACATGAAACACGCTTCTTCACCAATAACGGTGCCTTGCGGTAGCTAGTCGGTCGAGTTAGGCATAACTATGGCATAGAGATGCACCACGGGATGGGAAATATATCTTTAACCAAAATAGAATTAGAATTAGTCTGGAATGCCGGAAGGAAAGGGTTTCTGAGCGGTATTTGGCACGTGGTATGCCTTTAGGGCATATGTGTTATAGGTTCTGGATGGGGGTGGTGTTTGGGCATGGTTATTTAGTTTCTTAATAATGTAAACTGCTATGGTAATGCTACATAAGTTTTCTTCACTGTACGAAGTACAAATAGCTGATTATCCTATAATTACGCCTTCAATTAAAACCAGTGTTGCACGATGACTCCATTTTCCGAACCGAACCGAACCGCGAACCGGTTCGGTCCGGTTCGGTTCGGGTGGTTCGGTCCGAACCACGGCCAGTATGGCGATACTGTCCTTACAATTTAGCAGGGCTCATAACAAATAAACTAAAATAAACTATTTACTGTTGTTAAATAGTGTTTTTGTATTAATACCGTTAAGCTTTATCTATGCCGAACCGAAGCCGAACCGACTCGGTTCGTTTGGTTCGGGTGTTTTGGTTCGAAATCCGGTTCGCCGTGCAACACTGATTAAAACATCTGGAACATCTTTAAAAGGTGATCTTTTTTACAATGGGAGTTTGAGGCGTTCACTTGACCATTTACGCGGGTACATCTATGAACTTACGTTAGTAAACTTTTGGGTACGTGTAAACATTGAAAAGTTATGCATAAACTGGCGCAGCTGTACACGGCGTTTATCAAAATGGCGTCGTTTTATTATGATAACATTTATTTACGTGCTAAACAACAACATTACTTACGCAATTACTGCCGTTATCCACCTACCGTAACCTCCTTCCACTACATCTTTTTTTCGTTTTCATTTTGACGCGAATCTCGCGTACATCTCGACCCAACACGTCTAAACCTCAATCCCAAGAGTCTCTGATCTCTGTCGTTCCGAAAACATATCAGTCTTTTACCACTTTTTCTTGCATTTTGCAACCTCTGGGACTTCTAAAAACTAGATGCCCATCGAGACACTCCCTAAGGGGTGTCGCATATCATTGGTATTTACAATTTCACTTTGCAGACGGGTTCATCGTTATCACATTTTATCTGTATTAAAACTGCGTGGACTTGTGTTTTAGTTCCTCATTGTTTTCAATTTGACACCTTTTTTTGCAAAACCAAAACAAAATGTAAATCTCATGATTTTTGACGTTATCAAAATTGCATGGTTTCATTTTCCCGGTACTGTTTTTTAACTGACGGTTTCCACTAGTCGGACAAAATTCTTTGATCAGTTTGGTCGGTCATTTTCAAAATTTTAAACACCAGAAATCATGTCTCTCATCAAAAAATCGTACATAATCACGCTCAACGTTTTTAAACCATTGAAATAACATGCAATTTGTGTCTGTCGAGAGTGGTTATGTCCAAGTTTCAACGTTGTTATTACATGTGTTTGGAACAATCTTAACCATGTACATGAATGACTAAGCTTGCCCTTAGTAAGTTTGAATGAATGGCGAATGCCTTCATTAACCGAGTTGAGAGTTGAACCTCATCGACTTCACGCCACAATGAAGCATGGGTTTGTTTCGGTTGTCGGGTATTCTGGAGCGGGGGCATAAAAAAGATATTTGCCCCCTTTTTGCGTTCATTAAATCTAATGTAAATCCAACAAAAAAGTGGGACAGGCACTCTGCTTTGGTTTCGGAATGCAGCATGGCATTGCTAGGCTATGGAAACACAAAAGTTTCGAGATAGGGGCTCATGTTGATGATGGCCGGCGAAGGCATTAAGCTCGGGGCTGGGTGAATGTACAAATAAGTAGGCTACTTTTTTCAATGGGGGTGAAAAACAAATTGCTTCATCACGCAAAGCCGACGAGGCTGGAGAGGAGTGATAGGGGGTTTGGTGGAAGTTTTTTCGTGATCTTTGGCGGAATGCAGCTGGCTGTACGATGGGGAGTTTTAAAAGAAGTTGATACTATGAATATTTTTTTATTTTTAAATTGTATACTGGGGCATTGCGTGTTGATGGAAAGTACAATGGGGTTGGATTTTTCTGACTTGTATTGTGTTTTCTGAGTTTTACTGGAAAAAACTGTGTTTTACGAGGTTAACTTATTAAAACTGTAAAAAACGTTGACCCCGATTCGACTTCCTCTTTCCATCCTAATCCACAGTTTCCAAAAAACTTCCAAATTCCACCCCTCAAGCCGTCCTGATTACCATATTCATACAGACCCAGCCCAACTTCCTGGAATTTCGCCTATTCGCAAACTGCCAAACCCCTTAGGCGCGAATTTCGTGCCAATCGAGCCGACAAGTCAATCCACTTGAAGCCTACCCCGGTATTCCCACGCTTCCCTCGACGTCCCTCGGTCCAAATGAAAAAGAACACTATTTCGAGGACAAAAAATAAACACATACGAAGTTCCGAAGTGCTTTTGCCTTTACCCCCACTCGGCTCTCACCTATCTCGCACATCAGCATCGATGCTTTTCATTCAGTCATTTCGAGGCCTCGAGGACAAGTTTTAAATTCTTGTTCTTGCACACGGTGGCAACACATGTCTCGGATGTGCGTTTGACTTTTGTCTGCAAAACTCATCCCCCTTTCTTTGTTCGGGCATGTTCGAGGGCTTCAAATTCAAGGGGAGTGTGAACTTTGTATTTGCGTCAGTTTATTGTTCATTGGCAGACAAGAAAGCCGACTTGTGGCGCTTCAAAGGGTCATGACATGGCTGTAGGTAATGTTTTTTGGTCGTTTTTGACACTCTCCCGCGTTCTTCGAGATTTTCATTGTCTAAGTAAGCCCCTAAGGTCAAAAAATATGTGAACTACAAGTCGAAATGACTCATAAATGACATTTCTACCGTATAATAAGCCCTTTCTCGCCGAAGGAACTCATTTCCAATTCAATTTATACTTCCATTCTTTCCTCCAGTTCCCATAATTTTTGAAATGCCATTCATCCATTGATGTTTCCAACCTTCATTATGCCAGTTTTCACTTCCTCGCGGTTTGACGTGATGCTTGACTACATTCCTGCAAACTGAAAGTGAGAACCTCATCAACAGTCTGTACAGGTTTTTAGACTGTTTACACGTGCCATCACTTCTCATCATGTCCGCCCCTCCTGCGTGATAACATCAAAACACACAAGCGGCTAACAAGTGTTCCCACTGTCGATTTGCACTTTTACCATCCACACAAAGCTTAACGAAAGCCAAGACGTAGGCGATGTGCGACCAGGAAAATGAGCTCTTCGACTTGTCGGATGAGCAAACGATTCGGTTTTTGAGTGCTTTATCCGATTTTAATAGGTTTGTTTTTGGTTTTTCTTTATCAATTTAAACTGTTGTTGGCCCTTGAATCTTCATTTCACATCAAAAACTTTTCAGCGTTTATACCGAAATCCACAAATATGTATGCCTATTCATATGCCTTGTGGGCATCTTGACAAATATTCTCCACATGACGGTTCTCATGCAACCTAGCCTGCGGCGTTGTGCCGTCAATTGTGTACTGACGGCCGTGGCAATTTGTGACGTCATCACCATGTCGAGTTATTCGGTCTACTTGATTCGATTTCGATTCCTGCCCAGTCACGAAGGCTATTCATACAGCTGGATGGTGTTTTTACAGAGCCACGTGTTGATCACCATCGCAATGCATTCGATAACCTTGTATTTGGGGGTGTTGCTGGCGTTTATCAGGTGGCAGGCGTTGGGGGATATTCATTCAAAGTGGTTGTTGCCAAGGAGTGCATGGTGAGCTGGGGTTTTATGGAGTTTAAACTGTTTACTGAATGCTATGCTAAACGTTATTGACAAAAAAAATAACATTAAACTTTAACCAGCCCATTCCAGGATTGCTTTCATCTTCTGCACGATCGCCGTCAGCATAATCTGCATTCCGACCGGCCTCCTCCACCACATTTACGAGCTAACCCCCGATGAAAGCATCGAAATTATCGACACCACTCAAAACATAACTGCCAATCTTTCCGCTCTACAACCTCAGCCAACTTATTACACTCTCGATTTTGATCGAGATTCATGCATCCTCTTCAAAGTCAATCTCTGGATGAATGCCATCCTCCTCAAATCTGTTCCATGTGTCTTACTACTATGGTTTACCATTGCTCTTATTCTTAAACTACGCACAACAGACGAAAAACGCAACTATCTCTACAGTAAATCGTTCCGGAAACATATTCGTAAAACGACAGTACCCGATAGGACAACCTATATTTTGACCATCGTTTTGACGGTTTTCTTAATTACAGAATTGCCGCAGGGGTTGCTGGCTTTGCTAAATGGTAATAAACTGCAGACTAGTGCTCGACGAAAACTAAAATTTAATGTTAACTTCCAGGTGTCTACACAAACGACGTCCATCGCTACATCTATCGGAATCTCGGCGAAGTTCTCGATTTACTGTCCCTCATCAATTGCAGTGTTGATTTCATTTTGTATTGCTTCATGAGCTCAAGATATCGTCAAACTTTTACGACTTTGTTGGTCCGTGCTGAAAGTTGGATTCGTTCGCGGCGGGACCGCAGGATGATGGATAGACAATTTTATCATCGGGCAGTGCTGAAGGCGCCGCCGTTTATCCAGACGACTATCAGTCCTAGCATGATTCAGTTTGAGTTGGCCACATCGGTGCCGAGTAGTGATGAGGATGATCAGAGTCGGGCTAGTATGAGGGTTTAAAACTGTTTTTTACGAATTTACTTTTTTTTGGTTATTGATTTATACGGATGGATTTTATGATCTCACAGATTACTTTTGCTGGTTATAAATATAGGTTTTATTTTTGGTATTTATAATAAAACTGAAGATAACGTATTATCTTATTTAATTGATAAAAACAAAAGTTTAACTATTGCACGAACAGCTATGTACAACAATCACAAAGTTAAGGTTTAAAACTGTAAAGAATCAATTGAGTAGTTTAAAACACCCGATGTTCAACAACATAGTCAGCCATGCTCGCCAAGGCCGCAAAAAGTTCTTTCCCAGTTGGCTCTATCTGCTCTTTCGGCACAGTGAAACCATAACTGTCTTCCATGTCCTCAGGGCGGAGTTCAATACCGTAGATGTACGGCACTCCGAGGTCCTGCATGTAATCGATTGACGTGCCTGAGGCGGGATCTGAAATAAACTGTCTTTGTGTTATGCCTTTATGCAATATCCCTTACACATAATCTCCGCAATAGTTCCATGCTGATAAACCCTCCCAGTGGCATCTTTGATCGCTTCAACCGCCAATCGCGCAGCTTCTCTCTGATCATCGTGGTTGGCCGGCTTATCACTGGTATATCCCCAGGGGCTTAGGAAAAGTTGTCCATAACTGTGAAGAGAAATGTAAACTTTGAGGTCGGTAACATTCTTCTCGATGAATTCCTTCATTCCGAGGACTTCTGGCTCGCTGAAAGGCGTCTGACCGGCATAGATGTTGGAACAGGGGGACCTATTCGCGCCGATTTCACCCCAACCGCGACCGCCCCAGTTTCTGTTGGCATCAGTGCCGACGCACCATTTATTGATAGTGACATTGCGGGAACGGGTCTTCCGCCAGAGACGATCCTTTTCAAAGGAGTAGACATAGCCGTCTGGATTGGCTACTGGGATGATGTACCAGTCGAATTTGTCGACAAGGCCACTCACACGGGTGTTCGTGCCGTATTCGGTTACGAGCTGGAAATTTTGTTTTTAAAACTGCTTACTACGTTGATAGGTTTTACCTTATGAATATGGTACAGTGCCGCCGCCGGAGCAATCCACTCCCTCGCATGAATCCCAGCGTCAATGAACACAGACGGCTTGCGACGTCGAAGCTTGGATCCAATCTTGATTCCTGTCAATTGCCGCCCTTCAAAGGTATTTCCAACATGAAAAACTGTAGCAATGTCAGGATATTCCGCAGCCAATAACTCCAAAAAGTGTTCAATATGATCATAATTATGGAATGAATGCACTTTGAAGTCGGCTACGCTTTCGATTCGGCGCTTCGTGCGTCGACGGGATTGCCGCCACTTTGTTGCGTCGATTTCTCTGAACCATAATTCTTTTTATAAACTGGCGTGTTTTCGGATTACAAACTTTTGAATATCACCCTTAATCACCCGATAACTACCCGCAAAGCCTTCAGAATCCAGCAAACTCGTCAAAGTGTCCTCAAATTCCGGTGCCACCATAACATGTGCAAAACTCCGCTTCTTATGCGGCTCTGCCCAGACGTCTACCAAAGTCCGGCGGTTTCCCGTAACCTATAAAGTGGAATTGGAATATACATGTTTATCTGTTTGATTATCATAAACGTGAGAACGAAGAACCAGACAGCAAACAAACCTCATCAAAGGCGACGCCATCTGCCTCAAGTTGTTCGAGGAGGGGGGCTATCTCTTCACCGGCATCGATGTGATATAATTTATAGCTAAAATTAAACTGACTTCAGAAAATTTTTCGTAGAAATATCATACTTTCGATAACTTTGTAGCCGACAAAATACGGTACTGATGGAAGTGAGGAGGAGTAATCTTATGAGCATCTGAAAAGGTAAAAACTGTTGTGCAAGTTAAAAGCCGTATCGAAGCACGCAAAAAATTCCAAACATGTGAAGCACTATTTGACCCCAAAACCCTCTAAACGACCGATTTTCACCCTTATCGGCACCGGGGCACAACCATTTGGTTAGAACGCGCTGACCTTTGGGAACGTCTTCCTTCTTTGAATACGCCTCCACACCCATCGAAATAACATGTGCTGCCCTGATGCATTCGCTTTTCGTTTATGCCTTTTTTGCGTTTTGCGAAGCTATGTGATGACACATTCTTGCACTGTGGTTCACTTCACATGTTAACATGTAGTAGAAACAATAGACAGGCAAAGAAAGTGTAAACTGTCAGGCGTGATTCAGAGGTTTAGATTGACCTTTGGCTTAAGAGTGGTTTGGGGACATTTTTAAACTCAAATTCGATAGTCTCAAACTAGACAAAAATCAACGGCAAAATTCAAAAACCTTGGTTCTAGCCTTATCAATGCGGAAATGCGCTATTAGCCCCCATTCAGAGTACACGAAGACGATTAGCCAAAAAGACATTGACAGAATAACATGCGAAATTCCTGATAAGTGTGATGAACGAGGGCCAGTTGATGGACACGTGTGTTCATTAGGCACTTCGTAGCGCGAGATTGATGGTTATGTTTTGTGATGATTGGGTTGGAAAATATTTGGTTTAAGAAAACTGTAACCACTGTGAGTTCTTGGATATATATATATATATATATATATACGTCCAACAATATGACAACCCCTAAACTATTTCTTTGTCTTCCAGCCTGAACGTAAGCAATTCCACAAAAGACAATAGAATCATAAACCCTCTATAAGCTTACTTCCCCCATAATCCTATAGCCATAGACGCCAGCCCCTGGTAAAACCGTTAATCATTGATACGACGACCTGAGACCTAATGTAAGCCAAGGTAGAAAAAGGTAACGCCCTGAGGGGAACTTGCAGCCTGCAGAAACCACAAGGACGCGCAGCCCGGGGGTCCTTCGCGCATTGACGCAGAACCAGTTCCGGAAAGGGCCGAGACAAGGCCGTGATGATGGTAAGTGTGCTCAGTCGTACGTATACATACACTTCTTCGAAGAAGGTAAACCAGCCATGAAGCTCGGAACTGGAACTCAATGAGCAAGCGCTACTTATGACGGTTTTGTTCAAGTTGAGCTTCTGATCAACGCGATTCATGTCTCTTTGTTTGAAATGAAGCCACCAGTCTGTCGTCTCAAGGAGATAGAGGCAATCAAACAGCGCCTCCGGCGATTTTTAAGGTCAATGAGCAAACAAGTGAGTGATAAAGTTAGTAAACTTGGAGTATCACGTTTTTCACGGAGAATGTTGACAAAGACAAATGTATAGTTAAGAAAAACTGAATCAGCCCTTCTTTAGGCATCATTAAAACTCAAAGACAAATTCATCATATAGCTATAAAGCATGTTGATTGATGAATGCTTCCAGCTTCTGGCGTGATAGACAGAAACACATACACTCAAACAACGCCAAGTCGGCGGTACCTTGGAATTGGACCTGGGCTCGAGGAGATAAGCGTGGCGGCGGGCTATGTACTGATAAGCAGAAAGCGAAGTGAATGCTTCAATACGGCAGATGACGACACATACGATGGCTAGGGGTGTCTGAAACAAAGAAAGGGGTGTAAATGATGTACATACAAGGCGGTTGGTTGTCCATGGTATCGGGGCAGCTGGGTAATGCTAAATGCGGATGGCTATTGTGTACTTTTTTGTTTCAGGAAGAGTTTTAAAGATTGTGGACAACAAAGAAAGTGTATGTAAAACTGACAAGTATATGTATGTAACATTGTAATTACGATGTATAACATGGAAAACATAAATAAAATTAATTAAACTGTTCATTTGTACGACTTGTTAAACTGTTTACATCGTGCTGCGAAGAAATACGTTTTGATTGTTAGACATCATTTTAGAGTAAAAACTGAAGATTTTTATGTTTTTCAATTGCCTTTTGAAGGTTGAAAAATGTTCCCTAAAGGCATTGAGACTTATGCAAATATCTCACAACCCCTTATAATCCCTCCGGATCCGAATTCCATTCCTCCTCCATGATGGCCACGCCACCGGGACCTGGCACAGCCGGGGGCCCACAACAAGGTAATATTTTTTCACTTTACTTTCCATTAAGTCCATCATGTCCAACACCCTCTTACAATGTTTATTCAGTGGCTCCTCCATGCCTCCCGCCCCACACTCGTCTTTTCGACCGCTTCGAAGCCAATGAACTCATTGGTCAGGGTGGATTCGGCCAGATCTACAAGGGGGTCGATCGCAAGACTAACAGGCCCGTCGCCATCAAAGTGGAGCCCATGTGGACTCCCGGGGATCAACTCAACGATCCACGCCGGATCGTCATCGAGAATTTCGTCCTCGTCCAATTGCGTGGGCGACGCCACATCCCTGTCGTTTATGCCAGCGGCCGCGCCTATAACGGATGTGCCTTCATTGTGATGCAATATTTAGGCGACAATTTGACGACCCTTCGAAAAATGAGACCAATGCAAAAGTTTACGCAAAGCACGGCATTCCGGGCGGGACAGCAAGTCACATTAGCGTTGGAACATCTGCACACTATTGGGTTCATCCATCGGGACATCAAGCCATCAAATTGCTGCGTCGGATTGGGAAAGGACATAAAGACGGTGTATCTGGTCGATTTCGGCATGTGTCGACGATGGCAAATCTCCGGAAGGGCCCGCCCACCCCGGGCGAAAGCGCCTTTTCGAGGCACGATACGGTATGCGAGCTTCAGAGCCATGGGGCAGCAGGAATGTGGCCCGGCGGATGATTTGGTGGGGTGGATGTTTTCGATTGTGGGTTTTTTGGTGATAAAACTGAACGAAGTATTACAAGCGCTTTAGATTGAGTTATATCTCTCGCAACTACCCTGGGCCAAAGCCGGTGACGGTTTCCAAGTCGCCAAACAGAAGGCCGAAACATCCACTGCCGATCTCTGCGCCGCAATGCCACCCGCCTTCCAAGAAATTTACGACTATCTGAATGAAGTCCCTGCGGAGGTCATGCCAGACTATTTGAGGGTTTACAGAGTTTTGAAGGCTTGTCTGCCGCCGGGGTGCCAGATGACTGATAAGTTTGATTGGGAATAAACTGTTTGTTAGATTCCAAAGCGTTACATCATTAAAAATTTCATTACACAAAAGTCATCCCCCAAATGAAACCCAAAAGTAAACAAAAAACATAAAAGCCCGGACCCGCCAAAACTTACAGATGTTCCCGACCCAGCTCATTGCCAGCGGCTTCATTTATCTCGAAAGCGTTCCAGATGTCTTAACGACTGTATATATTACAGCAAATGTTCTGCGTTTGCTCAATTTTACAATGTTTACGAACTTCCGAACCCATCCAAAAGTAGTCTTGCGCAACTTTTCCCCCGGAAAGTGAAGGATAATCCGTACCATTTCCAGGGTTAGGGTTTAGTCACTTTCGAAACCATATTTCACTGATTCTGTTCACTCACTGGTGACATTGACGTATACTACAAAAGTTTTTAGTCATTGGCGTTTAAACCTTGTTTTTTGCATTTAAATTGAGTTTTTGCGCACGTCGATCACCATTTTCATCTCGCACACTTGAATCGCATTGACCTCAATGAAATTCCAAAAAAGTTTTGTTCAATTTTTTCTGCATTTTAAATTGTGCATTTAGTGAAGGTCAAGCACCACTTACAATAGGGAACACAATCATTTTGACAGCCAAGGTGACCGCAGCGGCCATGGGCGTCTATGGTTTTGCGACGGTTCTGCTGAATCTTATTTTTTGTGTTCCTTGTTGTTGGTTGTACACATCGTCATGTTGGAAAATTTTTTGGACAGTCAATGTGGTTGGGTTTTGATTTTGTTATACATAAAACTGGTGCCAACTTTTGGTCGAACAATACTTTAATTTAAAAAGTCGAATCTTCGCAACAATTTCCAGTAGCCGCCCAAAAATAAACAACTCCTCTCCTGCTGTTGAAGCAGTATCCGAGATTGACGTCTATCTCGCTGACCCGTATTCATTTCTCGGAAGCGGCACTCCTTGCACGGACATGGCGACACGCGCGTAGCATCCGGACGTGAATCGCCAGCATCTTTTTTATCCTTGACCGTCAGTTGTCATTAAGTTTGACGAGATTGCCGTGGTTTTATTTTTTATCGTTTAAATTATTCGCATGACTGATTTCGCACGCTTATCCCCCAAGGCGGCCTATTTTTTGGAGCTTCGATAACGTCTTTGTCGAGATTCTTTTTTAAACTGCTAAACCGAATATTATCTCTCGCGTATTTTGTCACTAATTATCGTGTATTGAACACGGCAAGGATTACAACTTATAATACCAAGTAGGGTTGTCAAAAATCATTGAAAAGTACATCGCGATACAGCCATTGTTATTCTCGACGGTCACTTTCTGACTTTTTTCGAACTGACCTTGAGTCATGGATGCCCTTAGCAATCCGTAATTCGCTTCTTTTTCATCCAACATACGGGATGCGGTTTATGTCATGTCGGAAACGCGTGCACCGACGACCGATCACGCATTCCGTTGGATTCAATTCAGTTTAACCAATTTGTGATGGCTTCGATCGTTTAAAACTGAGTTTCTTGCATACATGTCATGCTAACAGTAGTCTTATACCAAAAACGGAAGCCTGCTACTGTTCTAATTGCGATGACGCGCTTATCAAAGCTACTTGTACATCCCGTCGCCATCACAAACGACGGTGTTGTAGCAAGTGTCGTGATCGGTACAGTCGCTTCAGTAAACTGTGATCTGCGCCGGGGCTGGGACTTGCAAACGGCCAGCTGGAACGTGCACAACAAGTAGTTGTCAAAGCGGACAAGTGTGTACTTCCGCGTTTCTTGTCTTTGCATCCGAGTCATTACAGAAGCGATGTAAGCACCCGACTTGCACCTCTTTTGATCCGCTTTTCATCTTTGATTGTATTGTTTTGGAATTGGAAATGTTTTAAACTGGTGTTAGTCGACATGCTTAGACTTCCTTTCAATTTTGTGTTTCAAATTTCCGCAATTAGATAGTCTTTTGTGCAATTTGTTGTTTTGCTATTTGTTGACTGTCAACAACGACTTCGATTCCGCTCCCATGGAAGTATTAGATAGGGTCCCTAAACAAGAAAAAGGGCATCAAAGTTGTCACAATCAAGTTTTTAACCCCTGCCAATTCACTGAGCCGATGTCAAGTTACTTTGCATGAGAAACTTCTTCACTTTGGGTATTTTGGGGTCTGTCTACGCTTTTTGGAGTATGTTAAACTGCGTAACGTAGATGTTACGGATGATTTTCAGATGTTATAACAATTTTAATGATCCCAACTGTGATGCACGCATAGTTGCATCACAACACTTGCAAGTCGTCGGAATGCGCTCAAGCGCCGACGATCATAAACACGCCAAGTAGGTGCTTAGAACGATGAAGGCACAATTGATGGCAATGATAATGATCCTGTCTGCCACCCGTTCGGCTGCCACACGCGTGTCTGCAAGCCGCCGAGCTGGTTTTGACGCTTAGCTTTCGCTTCCGAACGTGCTTTCATGCTCTGTTTTCACATCATCTGTTCAATAGTCAAAACAGTGGTTGATAAGTAAATACAACTAATATTTGTTTATCTTTTTGATTTATCAACTTCACGTCGTCTAATAAGTCAAAACTGTTCCCTGTAACAGAACACCTTTATGACGATGTTTTCAATTGTTTTGGCCGTTTTTACGAGGTTTGTTGTAAATTCGTATCAGTGACCGTATTTGAAGTTTGAAAACTGTGTTTTGTAACTTCAGTTAATGCTAACACAGTCCCCTTTGTCGCAACTGTTCACACTTTTCCGAGTAATCTAAACTCGTTTTTTGCATCTGTGGAGACGCGTCTGTTTCCACGCCAAGCTGTTCTCCGTCGTCGCGATCATCAGTAAACTTCCAAACGGAAACTCTCCAACCACCACCGCCCTGTGCTTTTTTGTGCGGAGTAATCGCCTGAGGGCATCACACGCGTTTGCTGGTCTTTCTTCACAGGCATCTTTTTGTGGCTTCTGCCCGGGGCGATGCACCGATTCTTCGAGAACTGCCGACTTTTTTTTAATTTAAAAACTGGCGGATGCGGTTCGTATACGTGATTCAGCGGGGTCAATCGGAATTCGAACCTCAGCGGCTGACCGGTCGAGGCTGACTAAACTCGGGTGGACAAAGCAGTGTCCCCAGACCATTGAATTGGCGATGACCGCGTCCGTCGCCGATTCACAGCACCTTTGGAACGGTAAAAACGACCCTGCGCGACTGACTCGATGAATCAAATGCCAAAAATGTTGGTGTTTGTCTTTATTTGTCTGTTTGGTGCCCTTTTCCACGCCACGCGTTTCAACCGTATTGTTTATTCAAACTTTTCCGTCCTTTTTGGCACACTTCAAGTGTCACACCAATTTGTGTTTCGCATCTTCAGCCTCCGAAATCTTGTTTTTATTCCTTCCGAGGAAAACAACCAATTTCGGAAGCCATTAAAGTCCGAATTTGACTGCGCCTCGGAAATCCGCGAAATCCGCCTCAGGTGTCAACAGATTCGCGTGGCTGCGTGACTGTGATCCACTTTTTGCGCCTTTTCGACGCTTCAAGCACCCTTGTAAGACGCATCGCGCAGGTCGACAATGACTTTGAGCCTTTCCTGTGGCTACCTTTTTGGATGGTTTTAAACAGTTGGTCATCTGATTTTAGTGAAATACTCTCACTGATGAGTCGGTGTCCATGATCCGTCTGTGGGAAAGCATCGGAGCCCATTGAAGGATCACCGCGGAGACGATCGAACCTATCCGATTTGTGATAGAACTGGAGAGAGCACCCAAAAAAGGTCTCCGGATTTTGGAACTTTATGCTTCGCGGAATTCGAAAAAACTGATAGACTGACTGAATGACTGACCGGTAATGCATCTTTCAAAGATCCTCGATTTCTAATCAATTTCGTTTTCACCCTTTTTAAACGTTTTTAAACTGGCAGGTCATTTATCACGTACATAGTACTTGATGTCGCGCATCTTCACATTACTCGTGTCCACTCGAGATTCGTCAACTTTGGTCGTGTAACAACCGTCTATTGTCCACGTTATTCGTATCTCTTTACGGTTTTCATCTTTATTTTCTAATTTTTGATATGATAAACTGCAAGGCGTAAGACGGATGCAAACGTATGCCCAGATCAGCTAATCCACGGCGTCCCGAACTAACAGGACTAAACCCGTGTTCAAACATTTGTAGGACCTGTCTACTTTGTCATCTTTGATGACAGTGGCCAATCGTAAAAAACTTGTGGAGCCAAATTCGTGTTCGTTCGCGGCCGTTAAGACGGGCTTACAACACCCGCGCAAGCAATCACATAAACACGCGCGTCAAATAGCCTTTTTGATGCATCGTCGGATTACTTCATTGTGACTATGTTGAACGTATAGCAGGTGACTTCAAGCTCGGAGCCACTTTCATCGCCATTTACCTTCCAAACTGCGGCGCTTTGTTTAGGAATTCAATGCCACCCCCGCAATGACGTGACGCACCCGAAAACCGCGGATTAGTCCGTCAAAGCCCTCATACTTGTGGATCCCAGTCGTGGTCAGATTCCATCCAAACTGGTCAGAGCTCTAATCCGCTTCCTGTCCGGTAAATCGGACAAGTATGTTGTTGCATTTTCAACATTGTTCGCATTTCAAACTTCTTATCAGAATCGAAAACTGTTGTCATATTCTACACTTCTCAAAACTACGCTTTGTTTCATTGTTTAGATATTCACGTTACAACAAAGTTTTTTTCTAAAACTGCCATTTTAATTCTTTTATCTAATTCGTTACTTCGGATATAACTTCTTTAAAACTGTTTTATTGATGTCTCCGTATTGCTTTTTGTACAGTTACTTTTGTAGCCCAACTTGTTCACCGTCTCTTTGTCCGCGCGGTTTTGCAACTCTGACTTTGTGGCCTAATCCTATCACATCGGAGTCGGCGTGGTTTCCTTGTCCTCAGGGCCCTCTCTGATAATCCTGCCTGCGCAAAGATGCGTTTATCGTGTAGCTTTGGGCCCGGATTTGATACAAATCTGGACTACAAAGATTTGAATCGCTTTTATAGTTGTTTTCGATAAAAAGTTGGCGCTGTCAAACCTTTTTTCTTTGTTTGAAGCATTTCCATTCGGTTTGGCGTTCTTTTACGCACTGATTAACTGGAAAACTGATCTAAGAATACATAGCTGATTCCATTTGACGCAGTTCTTTTTCGTCATTTAATTACCGACCGAAATAATCTGTTAACTGTTACTGCTATTTAATTACATACCACAACAATCTGTTAATTGTACCGCTATTAAACTGAACGTATTGTCGCATTTAGTTTTGTTAACGGTTTTTGGCACTACGCGAATATTGATTCCAACACTAATTTTATATGCACCCTCTATTTTACACGCCCGTCTCACATATTGCCCTTTGTTCACTTCTTCAAAACATAAAACATGGATGCGTTTTTGCACCTCACTTCCGACGCTTGTTCCGCGGCGCCGACGGTCTCACGCTCATTGCCTTCTTTGGAAC
>KB455320.1:215264-233617 GCA_000341325.1 Panagrellus redivivus | reverse complement strand
TAGAAGCGGATGTCGATGAGGTCGTTGACGTCGCAGGAGTGGATCATGGACTGAAATGGGGAGAATTCATGTTATATTTGGTCACAATAAGGACGAAAAAGCAGAAGACAAACCTCCAAATCGACATCAGTAGTCCACCAAGTCATATTGCTCACATAGCAACAGTACCGCTTCCCGGTAGAGCCCGACTTGTTCGAGGTCGTCGACGAAACCGAAATAGCCGGAAGGGATTTGGAAGCATTGGCCGGCTTCCCAGTGCTATCAGTGCTAGCTGAAGCGATGCCATTGTTGGGTTTCTCATCGACGGATCCGGGTTCGATGGCAGCGTCAAAGAGGTCGTCCTCGAACACCCTGAAATCCCAAATTTCAATATCTTAATCTCCTTAAAACCTGTAAACTCACTCTTCCTCCTCCGTCTTGACATCCTTCAACAGTGCTTCCTCATCCAACTCGGCATCGCCATCGCCAGTAACGGCCGCAGGTGAATCGCCCAAAACTCGCTTGGCTTCCTCCTCGTCCAGCTGCAGCTGCTCGTCCTCGCCATCGATCGGGGCCAGCAGATCATCAGCCATGTCTGGAGAGACGTTAATTAACTTCTGAAATGTTTTCCATTTCAATTTATTGTCCTCCTCGAAAAAGTTAGCAGATTATAAACGCGCAAATTAACATCTCCCCCAACAGAGCCCACTTTTCTGCAACCATCAAACCTCTTACTCTTGCTTTTGCCTGCCTCATGTTATTTTTTCACCTTTTTTACCATTCGAGAAGAGTATATTGTAACTTTTTTTGCAATAAAAACCTTATTAAACAAATATACGCAACTACTAATGGGGAGATAAATTGAAAGATTGATTAGAACTTACAAAAAGCAAAACAAAACCCAAAAAACGAGCTACAATGCTCGCACGTACAAAAAGGGGAATGATTACAGTTAATAAACACCAAAAAAGTTGAAATGAATGGCTAAAGAAAATGGTGGACAACGGCTATGGTGGTAAAGCATGAGAGTACGAGTAGACGATCCAAAAAGACGGCCTTGTTGCGAGAGATGTGTACAAAAAACAAAAACAAGTAGAATACAAACATCAAAAGTTGCCGCAAAACGAACGCATAGGAATTTATAAACAAATTGGAAGTAAAAAAACCCTTGGCATATGAAATTGATCAAAGAAACAAGTCAATCAATCGGCAACAATGGAGGGGGCTCTACTTATGCGGATCAGAAGTTGAGAGACATTATGGAAAACGCGTCGGTGATAAGCACGAAAATCCGGGACCCCACAACGTATCGGTATGTAGCTCATTGATATAAGTATGGATGCACCTCGCAAAGGGCAAAAAGTAATAAAAGTAACAATTAATAATGAAAAAAAAGCTTAAACCAATCTTACGCGACCCCCCGGCACAGCGAGGGTATCGGCATGCACATTACTGCTGGACTCATTTGTCGCCGAACCGGACCGGCACACGACCGATGGATGCGCGGGCAGATCGACGACGCGATGAGGAAGCGGAGGACGTGCTGGCGGCGTCATCCATCGATGGCGCACTCGAGGAAGCTGTTGCGGGGATCGGAGGCTGGGGAGAGCTTCCCTCAGGGTTTGGAGCGCCTGCGGCATCCGTGGCTGTGACATCGGGAGCGCTCGCGCTAGTCGTCACTGCGGCGCGACGCTTCGGGGTCGGAGAATGCTCTTCAGAATCAGCTTCAGTGGTTTCTGCGGTCCGTTTACGAGTCTTCGACATTATGGCAACACGCGGCGTCGATTTGGCGGGTTGACGGCGGCGAATGATGGAAGCACCCTTGCGAGCGCGAGTAGCCGGGGTGAGCGACGGTTCCGGGAAGAGGGGATCGCTGCTGAAATCAATGAAATTGAAACACATTCGAAAAGAATGAAAAGTCAAAACACTTACGAAGTCGGTACATCATTGCCCTGAGTCTTACTCATCACGATGCTGCTGTAGGCAGGCATGCCCAACATCTGTCGCTGGGCCTTGGCTCGTTCACGTCGCCTGTTTTCGCTCTCATTTTTGACGACTACTTCGGTGAGACGGGTCACTTTGCGGGAGAAGGTCGGATCATAGACTTCGGATTCTTCGACGGTTTCGCTTGTAACGCCACCCTGAAACCTCCTTTTTCAAACAAGTCCAAAGAAGGGCAAAAACCAACCTCATCAATAGTGACCGTACTCGTCGAAGCATACGACGTATAGACGTTTCCGCTGTGCTCGGTAAACACGACTTCAGATTTGACCTGTTCTTCATTGTGATACTGGTCGTTCATGCCCATGCCAAACGTTTCATCGTCGAATTGACGCTCAGCGCGATGGATTACGTCGTTGGTCAACGTCTTCTCATCCGGCGCAACCATGATGGGTACGGCATCGACGAAGGGCACATCTTCCTCGGGGACGACGTGACTGGAATTGTGAGCAGTCGATTGGGAAGCCTTCTTGGCGCCTCGAGCACGAAGACGGTAATACTGCTTGCGGACTTGCTCCCAGGTCGGGAACTTGACTTTGGCTATGGTTTCGAGGTCTTCGGCGGACATGCCTTCGGTGGGGTTTTCGTTTTGGCCTTCTTGGGAGGAATTGAGGTCTGGCGGGGCTCGGCCATTGGCGGCATCATCGGCGGCGCGGTTAGCTTGCTCCTGGAAAAGTAGGCTTTAAAAAGATAAAGTTGAAAAGAAAAACTTACAATTTCAAAGTTTTGTCGGCGAATCATGTTATCATCCATGATCTTGCAGCGGGCTTGACGGTCCAACTGCTGTATTATGATGAATCGCTTCGACACGGCCAAGCAATCGGGATGATGGACGGGGTAATACGATCCGACGATCGATCCATCACGGACAGTCATCTTTGGTCGGTATTGCGTTGACGTCGTTCTTGAAAGGAACTCACAGTGAGAGCATCTGAAGTAGTAGGCATCGCCGTTTCGAGACTGCGTCGTGAGTCGATATTGACGAATTCGGCCATCAGGATCCTCGATGGGAAGCATGGTCGGCGAGAGATTCCGGCTCAATTGAAGTCGAATCCCGCCATCTTGAAGGTAGAACATCTTTTGATACAGCTCGATAATGTCCTTCGTATCGGGTTCATGTGCATTCAGCTGAATCTTCCGCAAAAGGCTCCTCTGCGTTGTGATCGCTTCCGATATGGATCCACTCAGAGTCATTGACATGTCAACCCTTCGAGTGTGGTTGTTCTCATTGAAGTAGTCATCGTACTGGTAATAGCCTTCATAGGTCTGATCTCCCTCGGGAAAGCCGCCTTGCCCTGGGAATTCGGCTGTCATGTACTGCATGGCCGGGAAGAACTCGTCCAAATTCGAGAAATCTTCGATCCCATCGACGGCTGGCATCTGGGTCTGGATCGCGAAGAAGTCGTTATCACCCTCGCAGCAGACGACGATGTTTTCCATCCGGCCAGGGTTCAAGCGGAGCCATTTCTTAACAGCGAGAAGCAAAAGATACGAACAGACATTCGGCTCAATGGCGAAAGGCATCGGCATCAAAACCGTCTTGATGTCAGCCTCAGCTGCGACGTCGAGGGCATTCAAAATGCAGGAATAGGTCAAGTAGGGCGAGACACCGATGAATTTGGTGTCAAACATGGGGAGAACCGTGTGGACAACGTCTGAAAACACATTTTTTTGGAGAGGAAAGGTGGTTTTTTCGATTAAAATGCAAAAGGAAGGCAGGTGGAACGAAAATTTGAAAAAAAAATATATAAAAAACTTACGCTTAAAATATGGTAAATCAAAAGAGGAAGTCAATCTCGCATAGCCAGCGCCCATGCCTCGGAACTTCTGGCATTCTTCCTTCAAACCGTCCCCAGCGAGCTGATGCAGGCGAAGGAATGTGTCATTGCCTGGAAAAACAACTTTTTATATATAAAAACTCGTCGAAAAGTACAAACTAACCCGAGTTGATGCTGCCCATGCAGAAGTTGATGTAGCATTCGATGTTAGCGACGGAAAACGGGTCCGCAATCATGACAGTCACGATATTCTCGAAAACTACGGGATCCCGGGACAATTCGACGCCATCGGCGGTCGTATAGTGGACGCCATCGACGTCGATTTCGTCGTCGCTGCCCTCATCGTGGACAATGATGTCATTATCGACTTGGATGATCTCGTCCTCGCCGATCTCCAGCACTTGGTGATGCTCGCCGACTTCGATGGGCTCCTCATGCACGACAAGATGCTCATCATCGACGTGGATCACGTTGGATTCGAGGGGACCATGGTCGGCTGGCTCGACATCGACGACAATGTCGTCGGGTGGGGTCGACATGTTTTGCCAACCAACAGCAAGTTGTGGCGTTGTGGAAGGAAAGCGTTTACGGAGCGAAGACACGGAACGCCAAGCAATATCGCAGCAAATCTCCGGATCGGTGCCGTGGGTCGTTGTCGAGCTTGATGCGCGGATTGAATCAATGAAGTTCAGCGGGCTCGTTTGACGGGGCTTCCAGCGCAAAACGAGCGGGAAGAAAGTGTGGTCGAGGCGGTCACACATGCAAAGCAAGCGAGCTCGTGCTCAGGGCGGTCGCGATGGGACCATACGGATGCGCACGCGAGTAACGGGTGGTCGCGACCCCGGAAAAGCCGCGGAAGTGCCAGCAGGCATCGGGAAAACGGTGAACAAGCCGGGAATCGGCATCATGGGCCGGAAATCGGACAGCAATCAGGAGCGCATCGACTTTGTGGCGTTGTGGGGCCGGCTTCAACGCAGCGCGGGTCTGATAATGGTTGGCCACGTTTCGCCAGAGATCATGTTCAAGGTGAATGGAGGATGTAATTAGTAATTTGAGGGGGTTTTGCTTAATTTTTTGAAAAACTGTTTTTAAATTTAAAGGGCAGTGGCATTTTCTGTCTTTTGAGAAAAAGTTAGCTCATTTTGTTTTGAAATTTTTGAGCTGATAAAAAAATGAAATTCATCAGCATGCCAAACCTTTGGCTATTTCGACATTGTCAAATTTGACCACTTTATATTATGTGTTTCGTAAAACTGTCTTCCAAATTGATAGTCAACAATGTCAGCTTCAATCTGTAAAAAACTTTGCTTTGCTTAATTTGATAACTTTTAGCTGTTTAAAAAGTATAAATTACCCGCTTTGTATCAACTGTTTGCTTTAAACTTATTTATTAAATTATCGAAACATACGCTTTTTGCACTTTATTACAATTGCAAAACCATCCAAAATGCCATCCATCAACATTGACCTCCAAAAAGTTTCAATATTAACAATTTTATTACCACAAAAAACGACAAAAACAACGGTAATAGCAACACTTTGGGTATTTGATACACAAAACACACTACATAATAAAATTTACAAAAAAAGGATTGTATGAATTTTGTGATGGATGTATGAGCGAGAGTAAATCAAAACAAAAAAGATAGGAATCAACGTCATTGAGACCGCCGGTATGATTCTGATTGGGTTTACATTAGCTAGTCTCGACAAAGCTGATATAATTATATAATTTAAAAGGCAAAGTTAATTAGTACAATACAATGGACCTAAAACGACTCTGTTGAAGGGCTATCCTGAAGGAAGATGACACAGATTTGACAATTGTGGGATTGTTTGTTTGTGGGTTGAGCGAAGGGTACTACCAGAGTGCATAGGTGTTACGGTAGATTGCAACGAAACACATTTACAAAAAGTGGTTTTCAATTGCATGGTTGTTGCTAAATATGGCTAATATGGGGTGAAATAATTATATGGACATGGTTTTTGTTGGTATTTTTGGTGAAATTAGGGGTTTAAAAGGGCTCAATGACGAATTGAAGGGAATAGGGGTTGATTTTTGTACACTTATGGCACTCGCGGATGGGATTTACCGCTCCGAAATGATGAGTAATGATAAATTTTGAAGATTTAAGAAATGAAAGAAACTTGGAAGTGTTTTGGTAAAAGCTGACTAATGCATTCCTGACATGTGCGAATTCAAACACCCAGGATGATGCACGAGACACTGATCTAGGGGATCATTCACACTCAACGCGCTCAATGGCATGTCGATCGAATGTTGTGAATAGCCGTTTGTCCCGGATCCTGGCCATCCGAAACCGTTGTTCATGTTGTAGTCATTGGTCTGATGATTCAGCAAAAGGCCATCGTGAGGGTTGTAGGACAGGTCCGGCATGCCATGGATGGTGCTATGCGACATGGATGAGGGCGTACTGCTGGACGATGCATTTGAACCGTTCATGACACCTCCATTTTGAAGGCCACAGTTGTAATTGCCGGGCAAGATGTCGTGATTGTAGGCATCATTGACATTGATGGACGGGTTGAAGTGATTCATACTCGGCAAAGGGTCAGGACGCATGAGGTCATGGTTCAAAGTTGATGAAAGGTGATTCAGATCGACATTGGCATAGTTTTTGATGAAGGGGAGTGGGACATTGATGGAGGAAATGGGCGTGGTCAGGGGCTGAAACGGTATTTTATAGCAATTTGATCGATAAAAAGTGACTCTTACCGAAAGTAAGTCCTTCCCATTGGCATCCAAAGTGAAGTCAGTATTGTTCAACAAGGCTTCCATGAGTAGGTTGTTGTTCATGTTCATGAAATCGATGTTATTTGGGTCGAAGCTGAGGTCCATTGACAAATTGCCCTGTAAACATTTCTATTAGTCACTCTTATCAGCATATTTTGAACCTTTGTAAACACTTACATTGTTATTGAAGTTCAAAAACGAATTCTCAAACAACTGCGAATTCAGTGCCGCTTCAGATTCCGCCGCCTGCTTCTGTCTATCAACTTGTGGTTCGGCCTTTTTGGCAGTTCGAACCTTCTTTTTGCTCAACTTCAGATCATCCTGGCCACAGACAAACTCTGATGTCGATGGATTTGCCGAGAAAATCGTAAGCGAGTTCATCTTACTGATGTCTCCGCCCTCCTGTTCCAGCTGAAATTCCAGAATTACAGTACATTTGTACATCAAAAAGTTAAACCAGTCTTACCAGTTTCTTTTTCGCCGCTGTCGCATAGGTTAACTGCCGAATGTCGCCATCAGTCGCATCGTTGATCTCATTCTTCCGGATGTGCATTTCCTTGTGGCATTTGAGGGAGTTCTTCCACTTGAACCTCATCTTGCACACACTACAGATAAACGGCTTCTGTTCACTGTGGATGCGTTTGTGATTCCAGAGAGTCGATCTTCGATTGAAGCGGCTACTACACTTCTCGCATTCGAACGGTTTCTGACCAGTGTGACTGTTTTGGTGTTCTTCGAGTTCCATTTTGGATCCGAACTTGGAGGGACACATTTTACAGGGATATGGCCGTTTGCGGTCATTGTTTGGGCGGCCTGAAAAGCTTACATTTAGCAAATTTGATAGTTTAAAAGACTTAAAAGTTTAGCTAACCTCGTGCATGTCGTCGATCAGCAGCCTTCATGACCGGCTTCTGTTGTACTTGTTGAACAGATGGAAGTCCATCGGGAGAGATGGATGACAGTTCATCGCTACTGCGACTGCCACGGTAAGATTGGAGACTGTGAGGGTCACTTCCGGCACCTTGGGAGACTGATTGGATGACTCCATTCATTCGGGCTGCGGCATCGGATTCAGGGGAGCCGTGGAAGGATGGGGCTGGAGTGCTGGTTGAGTAGGGGGATGTGGAGGAGTGGGAGTTTACTGAAATCAGGAATTATAAAAATGGGCTTCGAAGATCTGTCCGTGATACATTGTGAAACCTTTGTAGTCGGTCAAAAAGACCATCATTGTCATACGGTGGCGTCACGATTAAATGAAAAGCTACATTTTTCAATATCAGCCGAAAACTGCCATTGAAAAGACATCTTCTGATTTGTCATTGTTGCATTTTGTTTCTTATCTTCTTCCCTTATCAAAAAAACAACAAAAACCAGCTCACCAGTTGGCAATGCCGTCGTGTAATCCAAAACAGCTCCGGGACTGTTATCATTCGGCTCGTACTTGACGCGTAGATCACACGCTGGCGCATCCATGGGCTCATACTTGATCGCAACCTGATTCACGTAGTTTTGGTCAGCATAGATTTGATGTTGCCCTGGGGCGGGTTGGACCATGTGATGGTTATGTAGGTGTTCAGAATGGCCATTGTGGGTTGGTTGATGGGTATAATGCATAATTGGCGAACACACTACCAACACTTATGACAAGTTGAGTTTTTTTGTTGGTCTTTGTCGTTGGAATGAAGCAAAAAAGGTTGATGAATATAGTTTGATAGAAGCTTTGATGCTTATTTTAATACTTTAACAGCGCTACAGCACTTTAAAACAATGAGGGTAGTATGCCCTGAGGGACTTGGCGACGCTACAGTAGCCTACAGTAACCTAGGGGATAGTGAGTTGACGACCGTGGTCACGCTAATTTCAGAGGGAGGTCGTCATGGAAAGCTGGAACGTGATGGCTTTTGGAATGAATGGACAAAGTTGAGGCAGATCTGGAAAGTGTGAAAAAGTCAGTTTTTTCATGTGACCGAAATAGCCTCGGGGCAAATACACGAATACGCGCACGCGTAAAAGTCTTCACGCATCAACCTTAAAACAACTTATCAATCTAAGTAGGTTTTTTGATAGCGTAAAAAGACAATGCAAAGAACCGGAGGACAACATAAAAAAGCAACGTCGCCCAGCCGCAGCCCCGGGGTCGACTGTCACGCGCGATCACTGGAGTCATTTGTCTTCCACGAAAACCCACTGGTCGCCATTGTTTTACGACGTTGGAGCATCCATTTTCATCAGGCAAGAAGCATCTGAAGGCTACCTGTCGGTGTCTTGTCGAATCGGGTGCACATGGCGTTTTTGGCGACCTCACGAACACGAACAGGTCGAAGTGCGGTGGTGCCGACAGTAGGCGCGAGAAAACCAGATAAACCCCTCTTCACGCATCATGAGAATCAAAGTGGAAGCGTGGAGTAAGAAGGCGGGCATGAAGACAGGGGTTACCAATGTGGGGAATCATAAAAATGTTTGAATGGACGATAGTAAATGTGGGTAATGAAAAAAATGAAGTTGGGGCTTGTAGCATTGGAAAGTGGTTTCGACGGTTTTTGATTGTTTTTGGAAGTCAGTTTGGTTACAGTAGAAGTTTAGGAGGAACTTAGGATGGTCAAAAGTCACGTAATAGAAAGCGATTTTGACAAAACTTAGCTAACTTTGTTATAAAACGCGATACTGTATGGCTTTTTTTGGCTTTTTGAAACCGCTAGTTTTGAAAAAGTTGAAACTTAACAAAATTTAAGTCCAAAAAGTGTCGGTTCAACCATTCAGGTAACAACGGGGAAGTCATTTTGTCGAAAATTGGCCTGACACTTTTTCAATTTTTTTTTAAGTTTAGCCAATTAGAACCAAAAAACCCAAGACGCACCGAAACCAACCACTGATCTCCGAATCAACCAAACTTCGAACTCATCAGACACCAATCAACCATCTCCACTGATCACTGTGACCATCACCGTTCACGCCAGACGCTGGCTACGTCGCGTTCGCTCGTCATTGTTGTAATATTACAGCCAAGAGTGTCCGTATAAAAGGGTCACTGATGTTACTCACGTGGCGCTCGCCCCACCACACTACACAGAGATCCCTAAGTTCCCCGAACCTGGCCAAAAAAGTCCTATAACAACTCAAGTGCCAAAAGTGAAAACCCTTTTTCTTTCTTTATAACACCTACCCCTTACCCATCAAATGCCATTGGGCAATGTGCCCGCCCTCACCTGCCCTTAAGTGAAAATAATAACCCGCCCATTAGGCGCAGCGCGTGCTTTCCGAAATTTCAACGTAATCAGCCCCATGGCCATTGCCAAGAACCCGCGACATAACGGGAATCCCCCGGAGGGCCCTGCGCGAGTCAAAAAGTGGCCTAATAACAGTGGGCTTAAACACCAGGCAGTCCCTCAGGCGTTCAGGCTCTAATGACGTCGGACGTGTCCGAGATAATCCGCCCGTTCCAGGCCGGAAAAAGTGAAAAAGTGAATCAAAACATAGAAAAAAGGCTCGACGAAAAAGTGTTAAGCGAGCAATAAGCATCATATAATCATAATTTTTCAGAGATTGAAAGTTAATGGTTAAAGCTTACGGTGGGGTGTCAAATTGGTTGAAATTTGGGACATAATGTTCGGGTACATAGCCGGGTTGACAGTATGGCAAATGACGGGTTTGGAAAGTTGAAAGTTTGGCATGTTCACTTTTTCGGAAGGCCGGCTTTTAAGTCGAAACTTTGAGGTGGGTTAGCGAGGGTGGATGCAAGCCGGGCAGACAGATGGTCGTGATCACGCGCGTGTGTTGCGGAGGCGGAAAGCCATAAATTGGGAATGAGCTTGGCGGATTGCCAGAGGCGATTTGGGGTGGACGCGCGCGATATCGTGATGGCATGCGCGCGGAGAGGGGCGGAGAAGCATAAATTTTGGATGGTACTTTGAAAATTGGCAACAAAGAGCTGCAGCTACAGTGGTCTGATGTGCGCGAATGGCGATCCCTCCATTCGCACAGTTTCATGAACAGTGATTACCCTATTCGCACAGATGGAATACAATAGTTCAAATAAACTTTTCGAAACCTTTTCAAAAGTTCATTTTTGCAAACTAAAAGTACCTGTCAAGCTGCCATCACTCACCAAACCTCACCACATCCCCGAAAGAAGACCCTTCCCCGTTCGAAGGCACACCATCACCGTGTCATCGACACCCCGTCCGTGGCTTCCCTCGTCGGCCCTGCCGTCGGATATTCTCCTCTTTTCACGGACAATAACGCGTCACCGGTGGCGAAGGTGCCCTGCACCCGAAGCACCCTTCGCCTTGATCTGTCAGCGATGGCAACCTCGAGGCTATAGGCCCCTCAGGGCTCGCCGCACACATCTCCGATGACAACTGCCCCAACTGTCGCAGGCACCATCCCGTATTTCGAGGAGGAGGGGAGGGTGGCAGGCCGGGGTCTGTTGGCGATCTCGCGAGACGACATCCCGATGCATCCGACTGACGTATACCTCGTTTTTCAAGCTAAGCTGAAGCGGGCGCGGGTCGGGTGGGGCCTATGGCTTTGCCTTTTGCCGACGGCGCCCCGTTTTTTTTCTCGCTGCCCCTGTCCGGTTTTGTTTTGAACTGATTGGATAAGATGGACAACATTCATGGCTAGCAGTTCGCGATCATGATGCACTTCCGCATTGTCGCAAGATTCAATGTTTTGAACTAATTTTAGCCGTGCCCTTTTCGCGGCACAGAAAGACAGTACACCAAGACCCAGAGGCCTGTAAACACGCATCTACAGTATCCCTTGCAACAACCCCAACAATATCACATGAAAAATAGGATGCTAAATGTCGTTAGTTACTCATGTGAACATTTAGAAAGCATAATAAAGTCAAACTGAGACAAATAGATGAAAATGGCACAGTAATCACGGTAGACATCAAGTACAATTTCCTGTAACCCTGAAATAGAACACTAAATCCGAAATCAACCCCTTAGGGACATTTGTGCTAAAGACAGTAAGCTGTCTGTCTAATCTTGCATTGACCTTGCCCTTGGCTATCATAACAAGGAGCTTTTGGGAATCGGACAAGCGTAGGCGATTAACAAAGAGCATGTTCATTGAGCTATTTGTTTGCGCTTTTGGGAAAGATTGTCTACGGGGGCATGATTAGACTTGTCTGTGGCATTGGTTGTAATCAAAGATGAGAAAGAAGTGCCGAAAATAGAATAGAAATCAAAGTATTAGAAGGATTTTGGAAGAATTTTGCAGAAATTTGTTCTAATACTTCAAATGTAAAAGTTCTGCGAGCACAAATTTTGGGCCGCAACTGGGAAAAACTGTAATAGCTTTATCACAAAAGACTGAAAAAGCCAAACAAGTGTCTATCAGCTCAAACGAAAACCTCGACCCGACCCAAATCCAGTCTCGATCCTATCCCATTCCCATCATCATCGAACGGCCCTTGGGCAGTCGGCATTCCGGAACGGCGTCCCCTGTCTATAGACACGCCTGGCAACATCCAATCGGTCATTGACTGCCTCCGAGGGCAATGGCGTTCGTTTTGCCGAGGCGACATCGTTCAGCCCCTGAGGCCATATCGCTTCCTTCCTCAAAACGGCTGCAACAAATGGAATGCCCCGATCCGACCGAACTGGACCCTGCCATACGTATAATACATATACGTTTTTGAAATTTATGAACTATAATATCGGCTGGCTGGCTGGTGCCCCGCAGGGTGAGAAAGCCATCATCATCCATTTCAATCGGCTATGGCAGCGACAAAAAAAGCGTAGCGAATACGAATCAAATTTGTTTTCAAACTTTTTTCTTGAAAAAGTCTCGAATCGAGCAACAGACTGGAAAAGGTCAATAAAAATAATGAACTGAAACGAAACGAAGACGCTGCCTGGGACAGATGAGCTCTGTAGGGCGTCGTGATTAGAAAACTCAAGTTTGGAAGGTGTTTCTTTTTAGGGTGTTTTGATTTCATTTGAAAGTTGCAGTCGGTTTGTCTTACTGTTATCAAATTCAGTTTCAATGGGACATCAATCTCGAATCGCGGGCATCATTTCCATCGAGTTTGGAACCGGAAAATAATGCAACAGGTGTGTGGTAGAAAAAAAGGCAGAAAAAGTATCGTTTCAACGTGCCAATGACAATGGGGAGCGACAAACGTAAGTAGTAAGTGCCCACAGGGCGTGGAGAGAGACGCTATCAGTCACAAAATGCAACAATACTTGGCTGATGGCGGTGTTCGAGAAGGAGGAGGTAGGTTAATGGGGGTTCAAAGGGGTTGGGATTGGATTTGCAAGGCTGGGGGGATTTGTTTGTTGGATTGTGGCAATCAGTTTGGAAAAAGGATGGCGATTGTTTTGAAACAAACAACAAAATGAAAAATGTAGCATACAAGTATCATCGCCACTTCAAAAACGCGTTGAAACTGTGTTTTGATACTAACTAAACATGATATGTCACAAACATGTTTTAAAAATAAACTTCAAAACAGGATGAAAATAGGTTTTTAATTGATACGGCAGAATTGAAAACATCCAAAAACAAGCATTTTCCCAAATGAAGCACCATCGATCGAATTCCGCCAAAAACTTTCCCACCATTCCACAACAAAAGTCCATAACCACAAGCATAATAATGGTCGGAAACGCTCGACCTGGCACTATCAGGGCAATCAATCGGAGTGAACTTCTTGAGAGGTGGCGGAGGTGCGCGTCTGTTCGAGGCCTCTGGTGCTACATACGCGTAGGCATAACTCCACTTTGCTCCTCGATGATTTACAGCTTTACGCGAAGGATCCGAAAAACAATATTGCGAACAAGATTGGCTATGGCTATTTATAGCTGACTACGACTATTTAGATGACCATTGAGTCGACAAATTGGAGATCTGGAGAGGCGGAAGTGTTTGGAAATAGGATTTGAAAAAGTTTCTTTGCCGTTTTTGAAATCGAATTGACACCGCCCTAAAAATTTTCAAGATTCGTAGCTCAGATCAGAAAAGTAAGGTGCCGATGTCACAGGCCAGTACAAAGTGGCACTGACCCTCTTATTTATTATGGCCTCGAAATGCGCGAAAAACAATCGCGCAAGCGGCTGTCGGCGCAACTGTTTTCAGGATTTCGGTCAGTTTTTTCGGAAATGCGGTAACTTGCCGTTGGCAATATTTCAGATTAAAAAAGCGAAATTAAAACAAGAATCAAAGCTGCCGAAAATGTCTTTGTCGGCATTTCGGTGCACAATGGCATAGCGCAATCCAAGTTTTTGGATTTCAACTGACTCAAAGACAGTTGCCCCTGCGCCAATTCGAGATGTCTTTTCAAAGCCCTAATTCCAAACTGTTTTCGCCAAAGGTCAGACAAGACGCAAGAGGGTGGCAATGCGTTTTGTGAGCACTTATCAAAGTTTACCACTGGCCGGTCACCTTACAGAATCAAAGATAAACTCGGATTTCCGGTGTCAATTTTGGGCTAATCCCTTGATTAAGCTCCATGTGCGACCACACAGCGTTTTGGATTTTGGCTTAAAATATCCCTTTGATGGGACAATTCAATGATCAATGCGGAATTTTGTCGCTGGGATGGAAAAAAGACGGTATGTACTATCTGCATCAGGAACCACCCCTCAGCTTTTAACTATGATGATAAGTTTGCTCTTTTCGAAGTGAGACTGCGGGGATATGTGCGAACCGCGACCTCCCAGAAGAACCGTCCTGGCTAGCTCGTCGAATTTCCAAACTTCGCTCAAATCAGTCTCCTGTTGCGCGGCGAGAACAGCGCAACATCTCGAGAGGGTGGCAGCGGGAGGACGATCCAATTGAAGCTTGGCCCAAGGCTTGAGCGGTAGTTCGTCGTCAACGACGAGGGCAAACAAGTCCGAAGCTCCGACTATGCCTCCTGCGTTTTTTTCCACGTAGCCCTTGGGAGAGGGTGTCATCGGCGTCCTTCTGGCGGCGACTGTGACGCCATACGTGCTTCACGCACCTGAGCGGAATCCCTCATCTCGCTTTTTCGACGAAAAAAAGTGGTTTAACTAAAAGCGACAAAAACAATTTACGCATGTTGGTAGCCAAGTTCCGGGAATTCCACCCCAAACACCATAACAAAACACCTACAGTACCCCCAAAAGCATCAATGAACAAAAAGTTCAAAAAAGTCACGCTCTTCATACTAATCGCCTTTTTACTCATTTCTTAAAGTACATAAACAAAATGTGTAGTAATGCCCTCAGGGCATTAGAGCGCTTAATGGTCTTGTTCCGTGTTTTCGATGACATTAGCTTTCATTTTTCGACGAAATTGGTAAAGGTGAGGATGTAGTGTCTTTTTGGATGCCCTTTCTACCAACTATGACCCTTAGTAGCATCAGAAATAAAAACAGTGTCAATCAAAGGAAGGTATTTTCCCCTTTCACATGGCTGATGCGTATCACTATCAAAGTTGCGCATGCACCGCGTGTGCGCGAGCTCGTGTTGCATTTTTTTTTAAAAGGGCAAAAGTCAGAAGACCTTGGGTAGAGAATATACCCTAGGGGCACTCAAGAATTGAAAAAAGTGATTGTGGAAACAAACCGCACGAAAAAGTTTAGAAATCAGTTGCGTGATAGTAAGGAAGACCGGTTTGGGGTTGGAATTGGATGGAAAGGGGGTCAGTTTGGGGGTGAAGTTTTGTGGAAGTGGGACTTTGGGTAACTTTTTTTGACAATTTAATGTATTTTGAACATTTTTTCAACCAAAAATTGTAGACATCTATGTTATTTGCAGTCAAAGAAAGTTTTAAAATAGCAATTTACTCAACTACAGTACCCCCAAAATCCATGACACCCAGAAAAACAGTGACCCGATGACTCTGTCTGACGACTTTGAGCTAACAGAACACACAATCACAACATTTCCCGCACTTCGAAAACACAATGGACACCGTTCTCAGGACAAAGCCTTCAAAACACTTTAAAAACGTTACTCCTCTATGAAAAAGTGCAAAAATTCAACGGGAATCGGTGCTTATCACACCGCGCCATCATTGACGGCATTTTTGGAGGGTGGGAAAATGGCTACGCGCAAAGATGTTTCATAATGGAATGGGAAAACGGCTATGAAGTTTGTTTCAATCGAAATTTTACTTTGTTTTGGCCAGAGCGCCAGGAAACGGTCAAGAAATGGCATACCGTAGCGCCGGATCGGAAAGGGTACAGTGTCAACATTGGTAGTGGGCGTGGGCGGCACAAGGAGAACCTCGAAGTTGGGTGTCAAGGCAAATATCAATGGAAAGAAAGGTGCGCGATACCAATCTGCATGCGAGACTCTGGGTCCCGATCGGTGGTTCGGTTGGCACAATCACTCGCCGCAATCAGAACCCCCTTTCCTCGGTTTCAATTGCGAATTTCGAATATTATAATTTACTCACGCCGTGGTTGGAAGGGCGCGAGAAAAACCTAATCGAGTGACACCTGGCTGTCGCGCACATGGCCCGATTTTGATGGAAGATGTTTGTCAAGCGATTGATCATTTTTGAAAGCAAAGCACTGAAAAAAACTTCTAACTTGATTGATGTGATGCGTATCGCTCGGGAAGAATGGTCAAATTTATGAGTTTGGAAAAAAAATTAATGGAAAATGGAACGCTTTTTGTTTTTTGAGGCGACTTGGGCTATCCTAATGATCGAAAATGACGACTGTATCGTAATCCACTTTGAATGGCATGTTCTGCAAAGAATTAGAAGTTGTCATGTCACTCAAGTATGACAGTACCGACGTTTGAAAAAGTTGCGCATCCGCCGCGACGGCACGCGACTTCAAAAAGGGGGTGGATAAAGACGGCCCGTTAAGCTGGCATTGCGCAAGCTAATCGAGGACAAGGTCATCGGGGCTATGCGGCACGCGTCGCGTCTGGCGATTAGATGCAAGTTGGAACGGAATGGGGACGGACTGGGGCGGCATTGATGACCTGAACAGACATACTTTCGAGATCGGAAACGGCACTTTGATCAAGGGGGTTCGGGCGAAAACATTGGTTGGTTACATAATTAAGGGGATTGGCAACATGACTTGGACAGGGGTACGGTAGTTTGGGGTTTTGGGGGTTGTGAGTTGGTTTTTGGGGGCGATGGGATGTTTAATGGTAACTATTTTTTGTCAAAATGCAATTTGGCATTGATAAAAACTTGTTTTTAGTTTAAGCATTGATCAAAAGAATGCCATTAAAACGCGAATTCAACGTTTTTCCGCCCCAGAAGGCACTCTCCATCGATCCGACAGCCAAAAAGCCAGTTCAAAATCCACGCTAACTATCTCCGACAACCTTTTTCAGCCTAAAGCCCTCTTCTGGAAGCTCACTGCGTCCATCACTGATAGACCCCAAATCGGCTCAGGTATATCCACCACCACCCCCAAGCCAGCCAGCTAGTTAACTCGAGCAGTGTTGCGTTTTCAATGACGAAGGAGGGCTCTCCAGGTGCGCGACTGAGCTCATTGACACCCTCTCTTTTTTTGAAGAAGCCGCAGGCTGCCTCAGGCGGTCTCTCTCGAGAGGTCTGTCTGACCAGGCTGCTTCCAAGTTCCAACTTTTGTCATTCATTTGAAAAGGTTGAAAGCAGAAGTGTTGCTCTGGCGGCTTTTCAAGTGGCCGGACTGACCCGATTGTATCGCCCTTCTAAGTAAGTTGACTTATTCACTTTTTGGAACAAAATTGACAATCCATGTACCAATCTCATTTATTGCAAACCGAAAGCTCTGATATGGCAGTTCTGTTGATATAGTTACAAACGTGTGGAATACAAAATGATCAAAATAAAACAAGATACAAATAAGGGGTTAGTAACATAGTTCACATGGTTAAACGGTTTTCTTCGTCAAGTCAAAAACGACTGAATCCTTGCCGACCTTCTCGTCGGATACAGGGACCTCGGCCTCCTTGCCAGACGTAGTGATAAGGTATCCTCGGCATTTCTTGGCGCCACAATGGCACTTCGGACTGGCGATGGTGGCAACGCTCAAGTCGATGGGGGAATCAAAATAGTTAAAGGTTAGTTCCTCCCCGTAGTTGATGGTCCTTCTGGAGAAGAAGACGACCCGTAGAAAGGCGAGATCGTGTTCACGGCCTTGCACAGTACACGCATACAAATTGGGATCACAGGAATGGTTGATGAAGCGCGAAATGTCGCCATGCTTCGTGGCATCTATGACGTATTTGGGGCTGTGGGTGTAGTCGACGCCCGTGTTGCTAAGTTCAGCGTAGGTGTAGTAGGCGGCGGGCGGAGGCTGGCAATCGAAGAGGTATGAATCGTCTTGGCTCGTTTTGGTTTCGGTCGCCAGGCAGACTGTCTGGAATCGACAAAGTTAGAGTTAGGCGTACTGTAAAAAGAAAGAAGAAACATACGCCAATATACTCCATAACATAGTGATCCTGCGGGATACTCTGCAAGGCCCGAACGCTCCAGCCAGCATTGTAAGTGTAGAAGAGAATAAAGCGGTATTTGGTACCGGCCTGAAATACCGTAATTGCACCTCTTTAAAGGCGGGAAAAGGTTCAACCTACCATTAACCTCTTACTCGCCTTGCAGGGACATGACTTGTGGCACTCGGTGAAGTGGTTTTGACTTGTAACACGCACGAAGGCTTCTTTGTAGAACTTCTGAAATGGGAAAAACTTCAAATTGACATTGAAAAAGACAAAACTTACACAAAGACACGGGCAAGTCTCTTCCTTACAGTCCTCCTCACACGGACAGCACCGTCCTTCAGGGGTTTGAATGGCCAGAGGAACCTTCGCAACCAACGCCTCATTTGTAGAATGCTTGTACGCAGCTCGGGTCAGATGGAGACAGCGTTTAAATTGGTCGACATGCTTCTCCGCTTCTTTCAACGCTTTACG
>KB455320.1:180631-209842 GCA_000341325.1 Panagrellus redivivus | reverse complement strand
CAATCCTGAATTTCAGCTGAATTCAACCACAATAACATTTTTGCCATTCGAAAAACCGCTGCACGATTTCGAAAAAAAACTCGGAGGGGACGCATCTTGATTCGAACCAGCCAGCGTGCATGCAAATTTCAGACGCGCGCATTTTTGGCGGTCGCAGCGACCCGTGAAAGTCATAAAAACATACTGAAAAGTGGTGCAACGGCTCTGACATGATTGAGGACATGGTTATGCTGGTACCAATCGTAGACCCTAAAGCTGTCACGGTTGACAACGCTCATCAGCCGGTATTTGCAGGAGTCGAAGATGCAGCTCTTGTAGTAGATCTTCTGTTCGTAGCCTTTACGATGTGAATAATATTGTTTCGCTTGACGAACATTCAGGAACTCCGTCATGGCTTCAAGAGTCGGAAACCGTTTTAGAAACTTCCATTCTGTTGGTTCCCACTCGGTTGAATCGGTCTTCGAGGGCAATGTGCTTTTGGCTTTCGACGTTGGCGGCTTTGATGCGACATTTTGAACGCTTGCTTCTGGAGTGATAACATGATCGGGTGCGTGTTTTGCGAAAATGTCCTTCAAAGCTGCAAAACAACACAATTTACAAACTCAGAACCGCAAAAACTAACCCCTCAAAAGCTGCGGCTCATCGCTCGAGACAGTTTCGCTCAATATCGATCGACCCGGTTCCGTTTCGATGCGTTGCGCCTCGACAAATCGCTGCAACTCCGCCAAATCTTCGCTCGAATGTGCTTCGTTGAGATGGCCCATAAGAACGTCCAGATCTCCATCGACAGCTTGCACCTGACAGTAACGGCATCGGACAATGTTATCCCCAGAGGTTGTGAAATGTTTCCAGATCTGAAAAAAGTGCGCCGTTCTTTAAAAGAAGGTGGAAAAAAAGGGAACTTACTGGATGGGCATCGACCGCGTTCGATATAGCTAGTTCCATGGTGGATCAGAGCAAAAAAAGGTTCACAATACAATTCCGGCGGTCGAGATGATGGCAAAAACAAGATTGACCACGCAGCGCAGCGAACAATGTGGAAATCGAATTCTTTTTCGACGACAAGTGTCACAAACCAGCGGACTGCCCTGTCTTTCACAAACCGACTGAATATTGATTTTCTGACGAAATGCATTGAATCAATGCGCGCCACTGTGTTGTGTTTCGTGTGTTGTCAATTTTATTTGCTATTTTGACAAATGAGTGCCAATGGAAACAAAGTTCTCTACGAGCGCATTTGCATTGCTATTATAAATTATCACTGTACAAGGGTAACAAAATTTATAATCATTTTCAAGGTTGTCCCCTTAACAATAATTATTTCGTTTTCGATTCACCGATCTGAAAGTACCCATTAACTTACATTCCATTGATATTGAAAGCAACTTACCAGAAGTCCGTTCGTTAAAGCTTGTTTCCGAGCCAGGAATCCACCTGACCGGAATCCCAGAAAAACCAAGACAGCAGCGACAACACAAATCAAGATTCCGTACCCCGCATAAATAAATGCAGTTATCGTCATCCCTGCTTTGTTTGAATTCGTTTCAGATGCCGTGCCGGAGTCTTCATCTTCGCTGCAAAAGTTCATTTGTAAAGTTGAAATTCCTTGTTTAAATCTAACCTTGGGATAGGTGTCGTCGTAGTAGTGGTCGTAGTAGTAAGAAATCTCGCAGGAAGGACAAAATTCTCGAAAGGAAAAGCTGGGTACAAAAGTTGTTTGACTTGCTGCAATGCAACGATTTCACAACAAAGTTTACATGTTGGAAAACATTACCAGTATAAAGGGGTTGATATAACCGTCGGCGACTTTTATTTTCACCACGTGACAAACCCTGCCCTTACTAAACTTCTGCTCGTCATCTTTAGGGTCCCCGTCAACTGTGATGTACGACCATGGATACACAGGATGCGTGATGTTACCGTTCCCGATTGATATCCTTTTTATCAATCTTGGGGGGTATACAAATCTTGGGCCCACATTGCTTTGCGATAGTTTTTGTTCAATAACTTCCAAGAAAAAGCCATTTCCTTGCTTTTTTACGTACACCGCTGTAGTTGTAGTATACTCGAACTTAGCAAAAGTATACCCCCGATACTGTGCTTTAACCAATTCTTTGCCGTTCACATAAATGATGTGCTTATTCACAGTGATATTTACGAGATGTTCGCCATTCGTGTGATTCAACAACACCCACACTTCCTGGCGTGGCTGATCATTCTGTAAACCGAGTGCAAACAGTTCATTAGTAGCACAATATTGAAGTCCAGGATGATCGGCAGTGAAGTTTCCGAATCTACAAAAAGAAAAAGAGGTTTAAACAATGTGTAAAAAACTTACATTATTTGGTAACCTCCATCGTCTACGTATTCCATAAACTTCCATTTGTCGGGGTTCGGAAATTCAAAGGGTTCGTTACCATTAATCCAGAAATTGTACTGTGCATTACAACATAGTAAGCACAATATGCTTAGAAGGCAAAGAACCCATTTCTCCATGACTTGAAAACTTCTTCAGCACTGCGTCCAAATGACTGAAAACTTCTTACTTGGCTCCTGTTTTGTAATAGTCTTCGAAATTAGCATTTTTAAATTTCCATAAGCAACATTATTTGTATTTTCGACTTCATTTCAGTGAACAATAACTAATTATATCCTTTATAACTTCAAAATCTCTCTCTGATGTTGTCAAATAACAAAAACAAATATAAAAGTATCTCTGAGTGTCAATTTGGGGCATTTCTTTGGGGAACGGGATTTGGGGGCAACGTATGGCCAAAATTGTACAAACAAAAATTTTAACTTTGGAATCTCCATTCATGTGATTACACACCATCAAACTGGCATGGCACCACTGAAGCTGAGCATTTCCAAAGCCAACTGTTAAAAAATGACAATAAAAATACAATGTGAGACCGCGCATTCGCAGGGAGTTTGTCAAGGCAAGATTGTCTGTCGCTTTACCATGTTAATCAGTCAATAGTTTTTACGATTAAAAAAAGGTTAACCCGAGTATGTTTCTTCGATTTATCATGATGCCATATGAGAGGGGATCATTCGTGCTTTGAGGTTTCGCTCACTGCGCATGAGGAGGTAGTTTTCGTTGTCGGTGAGGCCGTTGGAGGCGCTTTTGTCCGATTTGGAGAGGGGTTGGAGGTTCTGGAAGTTAAACATTAGAATTTTGAAGGCTTCAAAGTGTGAAAGTTAAGTACCTGCATATTAGCAGCAATGGCCAAAGCTTGTTGGTGGACTTCTTCAATCTTTTGCACTGCGATCAGTACATCGTTGATGGTTTTGCGAAGTCGGTCACGTTGAGCTTTTCGGGCGGCGGGGTCTTTCTAAAATAGATTTGCTCAACTTCTTATCAGTGATTTTGACAATGGCTCACCAAATTGAGGAACATAATCTGCGGAAACTTATCCCCGGCGGATACATCGACATTCATGTCCATGGCGTCGAGGGCCTCTTTCCAACCCATGAAGCTTTCGATATTCTCGATCAATAATGTGTGAAGTGTTTCCAGCTCCTTTTCAAGATCGATATGATGGGCTAGTTTTGTTTCAACATTTCCAATAGCACTAGAAGGCGAGCTGATAAGGTTGTTGTTATGACAGAATAGGTGTTTTCGCTGATGGGTCGTCAGAAGGATAATCCAATCCGTCATCTCAATCGGGGTATTAGCCTGGAAGTGCACTTCCTGATGCGGTGTTGCCACTCGGAAGGATGTTTTCGTATCAGTTATCTGTGTCACTGAAGTTATCTCGCTGACATGAATAGTGCCTTTCTGTTCGTATTCGCCTGAGGCGTCTTTTTCCTTCACTTTTTGCCAGGATAGCTCTGTCGGAGTCAAAGTTACGAATCTTCTTTTCTGACTAATAAAGTCTTTGATCGACTTCCGACGTCCAGAACCGCATCGTCGTTCCACCATGTGCCCAGATTTGACAACAATCTCATATTGGGAGGTCGTCGATGAATACCGCTGCATCGGCGGGCTCTTTTCTGGGCTTGCCGCCCCAGGGATAGATACAGCATCGAAGAAGCTGATCATCTCAGCTCGGTGCATGGGGTCAATGAATCTACTCAAAACTCTTGACAGCCATTCTTCTTTTGTCGTCAAAGGTGTTTTTGAGACGACACAGTTAGCCAGTCTTTGAAGAATCTTTGAAATCAACACCAAACTTCGGGAAATATCCGGCTCTGGCGCCTTCCGTTTGAGACCATATTGCGTCGGATTCAGAATTGCGGCAGCAAAGAATCTCATAATGATAAAACTGCTAACTGCCAATCGAGAGATTTCAACGTGGTCCGGATAATGCTCCGAAACGACTTCCCGCAAAACTGCGAAAACGTTTTTCAAAACTGGTGGACACAGTTTCGCGGATTCACAGACACTGAAGAATGCCAACTCGGCGTAGACAGCAAGATTGCGTGTGTTTTCCTCCAAATTATCGCCAGGTCGAAGTTTGCTCGGATCAACTTCACAACGGCGCTTCTCCGCGTAGACGAGATCAATGATGGGTTTCAAGGTTGCAACGAGGTAATCACCACCCACAAATTTCATCATTTCATGCATCAACTTTGATGTCATGGACTGATTCCGAAAAAGGGTCGATGTTTCACGGCCGAGGGACATGTATTGCCGGCAAATTAACCGAAAATACTCGGTGAATTGGCCCTTTTTCATGTAGACCTTCATGAGTGGGCGCGCTACATGACCCAAATCGATCGATAAATGCTGCAATATCGATGCGAGGGATGTTTCGAACACATCTGGTGATAAAGATTCCAGCAATGCATTATAAAGTGCTTCGTAGTGGGTCAGCGACAAGATGTGTTCAATAGAGTACCTGAAAAACACATCCATCAAACTACCGTATACTAATTGATCGGTGGTCGACTGTTTTGAAATTAAATAATAATTACAGAAAAGTTAATTACAATAATGAGGTACTTATCATAATTGGCTACCTTTTTCGTGAAATAAAAACCCCCAATTTGCATAATGTATCCCGTGCATCATAATAAGGCCCTCTATTATCGTTAAGGTGCACAAAGTACAGTAAACACTCACCAAAACTGTATCTTCAAGTCGCCCACACGCTCCGTTGGGGCCATTCCAGGCGAATGCATCGCTGTCGTCGTTGATGTCATCATGGTGGTGGTGGTCGTCGATGTGGAGCGGATGTTGGTCGAAGTCGATGGCATGGCCGTGTCCAACGAATCGTACTGACTCGTCGTGATGGCGGCCGTCTCGGCACTCGTCGGCGTCGAGCTGTGCGAGATCGTCATGCGGGACTTGATTTCGTACCTGGAAAGGGTTAAACTGTAAAATAAATGTCAAAAATTCAGGGGAAATACAGTATGCAACATTGGAATTTCGAAAGATTAGGAATTTCAAAACGCTTTAAACGACAATTTGCCATTCGACACGTAGGATAGAGCCACCAAAGAAGCCCCACAAGCATCCCCTTCCAAAAATTGTATAAACATGAGAAGTCTGTTTTCCGGTTAAAAACGTGAGAGAAAAGCGAGGGAGGATGTCCTCCGGGTCGAAATTCGAATGCCATGGTAGAAGTAGTTTAAAAATAGAAAACTACCATCGAATGCACGGAACAATGGCATGAAAGGACAGGAATAATATAGCAACCTCAAAAAGGGCCCAAATACATCGAACGTTCAAGGTTTGAAGCCGGCCTAGACCCAGCGTGGGCCGACTGTACGAATCCGAAAACAGCCTGGCAGGCTTCTATGAATGGAATACCAAGCCAGGCCGTCGGTCAAAACACCTGCGAAGACGGCTGCCACTAATGTAAACCGCCTGATGTCCATTCACGTAAGGCTATATTTAAAGCTTGCAAGCATGTTTGCCTTTGCTTCTGGACGAACGCCCCCTATCCCTCCTGCCTAGCCATGCCCCAGACGCAATGATCAAACACCGAAAACCTATGTGAACCGTTCGAATATTCCAAAAACATAAACCCTTTTTACACTCTGCTAAACTAAATAAATCTAAACCTACTAATCCGATGCCGAGGGCGAAGCAAGAGCCCGCCCAAGATAGCTAAACCATGTGCCAAACACATCATTATAAAACCGCGCACATGGTTAACCATAACTATCATAAAAGCTTGCACGTTTGCAAGAATTTGAACTATTTTTAAACGCCCCGAAATCCAAACAACCAAACATAGCAATTGAGGTGACGAAACATTATTGTCGTCAAAAACCGCTAATGTAAATCCGATATGGGGCTGGTCATTAAAAATTTGAAATGTGTGCGTGGTCGTATGTGTGTGTAAGTACCGTTGAGTCACATTAGTCAATGGTGTGGGAGAGCGGGATAGTTTAATATACACAAAAATGTGCACAATGCTTTTCGATTTCGAAAAACCACCTTTCGCCTTGTGGCTGACTGACTACATGATAGCTCTAACATGAGTAATAATGTAAATGTAAACACGTGTTGCAAACCGGCCAGGTGATAGATTAGACAATCTTGTCTTTGGCACAATGAAAAACCGAAACCCCGTTTTTTGAAGGCCATAAGGGGTTTTCCGAAATTTCAAAGATGTAAACATCGAAAAAGAAACCCGTGGGCGTGATTGTTGCATTTCGACAGTGCAAATATGGTCGCTTCGGACTGTCTGCGTTCTACACGTAACTAACACAAACATAGACAATCCTTCTGAGGGTTGATGGCGTCAACGTGGGGGCACAATGCAAGGCGGAAGGACTACATTGTTGCTATCTTTTAAAGTGAGGCAACACGTTGGTGACGGTGTCGAGTCCATAAAGATACTATTCCATTCATTTATTCAGACATCAAATGTTTTTGCATTCTCTCTCGACATTTCAGCTGGTTTTTATGGTTCAAAATGTTCGAGCAAAAGTTGAATGAAATATGGAAAATGTGAATGGAAAGTACCACGAATGCATACGTATGCGTAGTGCAGACAGATGGGAACACAAATAAAAGCCAGGGCAGGGCTTCTGTATGTTTAAAAATAATAGCTTCATGAATGGAAATGCATGGCGGAGCTGTTTGTGTATAAATAGACGTAAATGGGCTATAAAAAAGATAAAGATGGACTTAGTACGTCAAAAAGTGATAATAAGATGCCTCTTTTGAGGGGGTTGTGGGGGTGGCCCTTAGGGAGACGTAGTAAAAGTGGGAAGATGGCGCATTAAAGGGAGGGATTTTAGAGTGCGGTAATGCCAGGGCATGCAATTTGAGACGGAAAAAACAAAGTTACGTAAAAAGGAGTGAATTAAATACACTTAATTTGAACTAGAGTAAGGTTTTTAGTTTAAAAGAGGTAAAAATGATACGTATCCGGCACAATTTAAAGACAAATTTCAAAAACTATGAACTTAACAGCCGTAAAATCGCGACTTTAACCCATCCCATTCTTCAAAAAACCTCCCATCTGCGTCTTTTCGACTTCTGCGGAGGCGCGAAACTGACTAACCTCAACAATCTATCAATTGCCCCCTGCTTACCTCACGCAGAGATCGAGTTCTCGCGCTCGTGCCTCAAACCCTGGCTTACTTTTTTTCGAAGTCACTCGCCTGACCCTGCTTACTGCTTACATTAGCCGTTTTTTGAGCATCCCACCCGGGCTGTGAGCTCGCTCCTTCACGTCCCCTCCGTTCATTCATTCATCCACACGCGTGTCACGGATCGCCTACGCTTCCGGAAGAAGAGGTCGACCGCGGGTACGACGTGTTTTGTCTCGTCGAGAGCCTTGCATCGCTCGCGCCCACCAACCCAGGGGGCCCAGAGCCAGGCTAATCCACAAAAAGATGCCTAGCGGTTGTGATTCTTCTTTGAACACACAACAGTACGACCACAGACAGTTTCGACGACGCATTTGCTGTTTCTGTTTACTTAAGTTAACTCAAGTCAGAGGCAGGCGAAGATACATAACACATGGGGTAGACAAGAAATAGGTAGTATTTTTATAAAAAGATTTTTGTGTTTTTTGTGTACTTTGAAAGATGGACACGAAAACTGTACACTGTGCTGAAACCCTTTAATTTTTCGATTGAGTTCAAAAACAACCATAAGAATACCAAATGTGGGCGTATTGGATCCATTACGGTAGCCGCCAGACAACTAATAGCATATTTTATGGCCATTAAGTGCAGATTACTATTTATGGACATATCCATGCAAGTTATATCCCTATTCATAGAACACAGCATAGCGGAGGAGGCCATTTTAAAGGTCGTGAAAAACAAGCTATACCACGCTTTTTCCGCGCGAGCGTTGGCGGCGGGGGCTCCAATGCCCTCAGGACTGGGCGAAAGTAACTAGTAAAAATAGTAACTACTATACTCTGAATGAAAGGCATGAATGGGATATGTTTGTACGTGGTCTATTAAGCTTGTTTCAATCTCGTAACATTAGCGTGTCGCACGTAATCGCAAAACATATTGGCAAGGAACAAGAATGGCAATGCAAAACTACAGTATGAACTTAATAGCCGTCGTCTACGGGTGTTAAGCAACGTTTGAGAAATCAAAACGGAAACGAAACATGAATGAAAATCTGTCTACAGCCGCGTGAAAAATATGATTTTTCATGGAAAAAGTGCCAAATGCCCCCGGAAGCAGTGGTCGAAAAAAAGGCGCCGGAAGATGCAAAGAATGCCATGCCATGAAAAAGTATGCAAGGCAAGCAGATATGAGAGGGGACACTGAGGCGACAAAATATGGCTGTGGTTAGCAATCCTGTCGTTTTCAATGGAGTTGTTGATGCACCCCCGGGCCGGCTTTGCAGGGCACAACCGGAAGCACTTACAAGGAGGGGAAAGTCAAAACATTTTAGCGTTAAGGGTACAAATTTTGTTAACTATTTTAAGGGAAGTTAACTTAACTTTTTATTTTGGCAAAAACTGTTCTAAATCTGAATTATGTTCTGGAATTCCATTTTTTGCACCGTTCAGATGTAAAAAAACGAAAATAAAATTTTATAAAATTCAAAATCTGAAAATAAAAAAAATAAAGAAAAAAGTTCTACTTATCATTGGCTTTGCTAATTCGACTTTAAAACACTCAATTCCACGAAACGCTTAACGACATCCGGAACAGCTTACACATAATAAAAACTGGCGTAATAAAATGAATGAAACTGAGGATAAAGCCTTTTTTACCCTGATCTTGATACATGAGCCGAAAAGCAAGACAAATTCTCTATTTTCCATTCACAAAAAGAAAGAATTACACTTCCAGACAGTCCTTAAAGTCTTAAAAAACTGAGTGGAACTTGGCTACCCCCTCTTTGGAACCCCCTTTCGGCATTGTTGTTGTTTTAGCTGGGCACTTTCGCCTGCAAAAACTAACTGATGCAAACCCTGCAAAAAAAGCTTTAATCAAAACATTGCACTGCCGATGCAAACGCTGGTTGTTGGTTATCCTAGCATTAAAGACAGATCAAAATAGACACCGACGTTGTTTTTATGGGGCAATGCCGTGGCGGCAATGGTGAGTTGACCAACCGGCTGCTCGTCGACTAGGCGGTCTCCAGCTGATGGCCATAAAATTGGTCAGTGATTATAGCCCGAGGGCTTTCGAGGGACCGGAAGTGGCTGGGACAACTGGTCAGAGTACGGGGAACAGGGAATGTGTTCGGGACTAGCGATATTGAACAGAACAGCTTTCGGCGGGGATATACTATGGCCCTGGGGCTAGGGCTGTGTGACAGATAGCTCGACGGTGAGCTCGAAAAGAGTATGTCAGCTGAGATGTGAAAGTTCCGAGATTGTATAACAAATGATACATACTAAAACGTAAACCCTGTGAATGTATAGGATAAAGCTAATCGGAGCATCTATGTGGTTAGGCGGGTGTCCTCCGCCCTCTCGAGGGACATATCATCTGTAGGCCGCGCCCACAGGGTTATCTGGGACGTTAATCGGAATGTAGAGCTATGGCTCATCAATCTTGCCTAGCTTAGCGCGACCAGAATATTCTTTTGGGAATCTCATGAAACTGAAAGACGGTTTTCAAGTGATAGGCAAGTAATAATTTGATCAACAATTTTCAAAAACAAGAAAACTACCAAATAAAATTCGGCAAAAATCAAAACAAAGAAAAAGTCAAATCAAAAAATAAAACACCCGTAGGCGTGCGGGAGTGAGGTAAATCATGAATGAAAATCGGAAAATTGATAGTCGACCCGCATTGCAAAACTTTGACAGTTGCAAGGTTGGCGGATTATAAAAATTGGACAGTTGTTACGTGTCGCCCGGGAGCGGATAAATGCAACAATGCGGAGGCAGAAAACAGTTGTTGCAAGAATAATGATTGCAGAAACCTCCGCGAAACCCCCGCAAAGGCGGAACTTCTGTTTCCAGGGAAAAAAAGAGAGGAAAATGAATTAATGAATGGAGGGTGAGTGAGTGGGTACTTTGGCCGTGTTTGAAAAATTGGCCAAGCGCCCAAAGTTGATACATCATAAAAACTGCTCGCTTCGCTTTTGAATGGCTGAACTCACCAGTTAGCACCGAATCCTCTCGGCTCGATCGGCATGAAATTATCCGCATCAAGCGGGATCCTTGCAAAGCCGACGTAACTAGTTTCACTGTAACTCGGGTCACTGTAGATCTTGATGTTGAGACGGACGGGGCTCGGAAGTGGGGCGCTCGGGAAGTCCGCCATGGAACTTCCATTTCCGGTCGCGGTGCCGCCTTTGCGTATACGGGAAGCGGTATGCTTTGAGTTTTGGTTCTCCTTTCCTTCTGGCGAGGAATTTGGTGCCGATGCGGGGGACCCGGCAGTGGAACTCTTCGCGGTGGCTTGCGCTTCACGGAGAATCCGCACATTCTCGGCCATCTCGGCACGGGAAAGGTTGACGGCATCGGTGGATCGTCGACCGAGCAAGGGCACTTTGCTCATCGGACTGATAGCTTCGCCATAGGCAGTCGCGCATACGGCAAGGTAGACCTGACCTTTGTGGGCAAGTGGCGGTGATGGTGGGGATGATGGACGGCCTTGGGAGCTGTTTGAAGCACTTGAGCCACGGCGTTGAAGATGGTGATGATGGTGGTGGTGATGGTGATGGTCGTGAGAAGTGGATGTTGACGGGTTTGACGTGGATTGGGTCACAGTGTAGTCCAGGACGCTAAAATTTATCATTTTTAAAACTGGTAACTCATTTTAAGACGTTAAGTAACGTTTAGATTGCAATATTTGACGAAAAACAACACCAAAAACACCCCAATAACCCATTTCCGGCAAAATCACATTTTCGTGCCGAGACCCCAACCACTCTCGAATCGAACTTTTCTACTTCCAAACGACCTCATTTAATTTATTATCATGTTTAACAAGTCGGATCTTGCACGATTTGTGTGCAAATACATTCCAAAAACCCCATTTATCCATTCACCAAAACAAAAGTGCAATCAGTACTGTGTTTTTGCAAAATTGCGTTATTGTAATCCCATCATTTTTGCTAACAAAATGTTTTTGTGTGGTCCTATTCCCGAATGTAAATGCCCATACGTTCTGTCCTAGCTGTCAAAACCGTGACTTCCGTCATGATTCCCTGGGGCAACATAGGTCTGAATGAAAAGGAATGAATGAAAAATGGTCGGGGGCGCCCAGGCAGGCCATGGTTCATTGCAAAAACTTGCTGTCGGAAATGACCCATTTGATGGGGAAATGGGGTAAGTTACATGCGTACGACGACGTCGATGGCGACGACGACCACCGCCACAGGGATGGATAAACAATCACTACTGTCGGGGGAGGAAAACGGCTTTTTTCGCGTTGATGAATGGGAAGCGGGTTGCAAAAAAATGGCTGTTGGCAGTCGGCCAAGAATAATAACATCAATGTTTTTAAAGGGATTTGGGTGAACAGAACGGTTCAAATCAAATGAATGAGGAAGAAAAACAAAATAAAACGTTAAAAAGCGTTAAAAATGAGTTTTCGTGGCGAGACAGTGGAACTAGTGTATTTGTGGTTTTCGTGGCGGGAGGACTAAATGCGCGGTCGCGTGCGCACTTTTGCAAGAGAAGTCTCAAATTACATCAAAATAAGCAGAAATAAATCCCCCATATCAAATTAGAGATGCCAATCACTATGTTGCGAACGAAATATCTGACTGATCTCGCCCTCGTTCACCCAAAAGCACCTGACATGCTCCCACGAGGGCACTTTTGTTGCGGTTCAACGTTTTCGACTTTGATTGCGACAGGTGAGAGGGGGGTTCGCTTCGCGCCGCTGGACGGTAATGGCCGGAAGGAGGCAAAAATCGGGCAACCGAATGGCGAGGTCCCATCGGTGTCGTCGTTCGCCTCGCAAAAAGACAAACGACAACCGGAAACGAGACACATTTTCCTCGCTCGAGGGCCGATTCGTCTCTCTTTCTCGTTTCGTTTGGCTGGGGAGTGCGGTCGATTGATCGCCGCCGGCATTGCCTCTTTTGTTCTGGGGCTTTTTTCCGGAAGTCGAGATCGATCACAAATGGCATCAATCTGGGCAATTGCAAGAAAGACTTCCGAAACAGATCAAGGTGTAGATGGTTCTAATAAAGTTTTCAAAAAACTGTCCAAACGTATATCGGAAATTCAAAGAATTCGTTAAATTCGCGTAAAAAGATAGGATAAGATAGAAGCCAAGCCAAGTTCAAGTGGCTGAGGGGGTTGCAAGAATGTGCAAAATCCGTTAAGTTGAAAAAGTTTTCAAAAAAACACAGTCATTGATGCAACGTAAACAATCAAAATTGTGCAAACAATACTTGCAAAATGGTGAATGGGATTACGTTGGCGTGCAAATTGGGGGCTTTGGGGGCAAAACAAAATTATACAGAAATTGGAACAACATAAAAACTGTGGCTATGGCAAACTGTTTAGTTTTTATTAATTTAAAAACCTTGTTGAAACAAACGCCCCGCCCCGTTAAACCAAATCTAAAACCCCAAAACCCCAAAAATACTCACCTCACAGTAATCCGATCCTTCTCCTTCCCAGAATAATCCTCCAAAATCGATAAACAAATTTCGCCAAGAACCACGGTGACCGTCTCATTAGCTTGTTGCGTCGTTTCAACCGGCAATGTAAGCTCAGCGCCGTTTTTAGCCAAAATATCTTTCCTCCGAAGGCGTAGTTTGCCAATTTGATGTGTTTGGTAGTTCGGCAAGTGTTCTAATACAGTTAATTTGATCAGTTGATTATTACGATACATTTCGACTGATACTTTTTCGCCAAAAATACGCCTGAAAGCCATTATTTGGTTTTTTAAAACTGCACGAAGCCAAATTTGGTAACTTACACGGGACATCCACTAACTGCCATTGTTTGCAATACTTCATCATCATCCAATTTCACTAGAATTGAAATCCGTGATTCTGGATTCAAAATCTTTCCAGGATAAGGTTTGAATTGCAACGGTGCTATCGTGACTTTGCTGATAATTCTTGGCTGTTCAAATTTGCCAGAAATTTTAGGTGGAGGTGGCACTGGTGGAGCTTTTCGGGATGTTTTTGCCGGGCTTTCACGGACGTAGGAAAATGCTGGCGCTGATTTCTTGTGGATCGGAGAAGACGCAGCTATGGGTGGTGGTGAAGTAGGTTCTGGTGGCCTTTCCTGGGCTAGACTTCGTTGGATTATGGGTGGCGGAATGTCGATTTTGCCTTTTAATGGCAAATTCATGTATTCTGATGAAGGCCCGGGGACATCATCAGTAAATGCAGTTGAGGTAGTTGGGACAGTGGTCTGGGAGCTTGGCTGACTTGTTGAAGGTTCAGATATTTGTGAAACTGGGTGTTCCGGAATGTCGATTTCTTTACTCTGATCAGATGCAATCGGTACAGCGGGTGCGCTGGAAGTCGACGGCACCGAATGGTCAGGGATGGTCAAAGCTTGTAATGGGTCTTCTTTCGGCGTCGCGGCATCCAATTCATCCAAAGCTAGAGATAGCATATCGATCGGCAGAGGGTCATATTCGCCTTCATCAGAAGAGCTGGCGGCGGCAGAAGAAGTTACTTCAGAGCGAAGTTCTAAAGTTACGCTTTGCCGATCAAAGTCATCATCATCGGAGTTTATGATGTTATCAAAGAAGGCTGCGATGTCGGCATCTGAATCGAAGGAGGGTAAAACTGCAGGTTTGGAATGCGTCTTAGATGGCAGTTTTTGGTCCGATGTTGGGGGATTAGACTCAGATTTAGCTTCTTCGGTTACATTGCACCCGCTTGTTGACGGAAGCGAATCCGATGGAGCGTCAAAATGGACGTTTTTTGAGTTTTCAGTGTTTGGAAAAACTGACGATTCTTCAGATTGAACCATGGCCGCAGACGATAACGCAATATCAGAAGTTGCTACAGATGTCGATGCTACGGCGGCATCTTCCGGAATAGACGACAGTTCAGGTTCGTAGTGCAATTCCGATGAATGGTGTGATAAATTTGCATCGATGCTTTCATCAGAAGTCGACGCCACTGAGTCTAACAGATTCTCGACGACATCATCTATCATTTTAGCCTCAGAATCGGCCGACTTAGTAGTAGAGGCTCCATTTTCCGTCGACCTTTCATCACTTTTGTCCATAGCTACCAACTATCAAATACCCTTTATTATCCACCGTATAGCCTTTTTCAATATAGCTCCAAACTAATAAATTGTAACAATACGTTGCAGAAATAAAAGCCTTCCTGCTTGAAAATGATCATTTGGAAAGGCTTCAATCACCTGAAAAGGAAACACTGTAATACAAAAATAGAACCTGTGATATGAATAAACTGCAATATAAACACACACACGCACACGTATCGCGCAACAAACTCGTATCGTCGTGGGAAGTAATTTTTTCAACACACTGATCTTGATTTTTTATCGCCTTCCCTGCGTTAAAAAAACGCAAACCAGGACGGATTCTACGCGACAAAACCCCTGCTACTCATCACGATCATCATCGGGAGGGTAGGTGTCTGCGCACGCATGAAAACAACTCGATTCCGATGCACACAGCCACCGACGACGATCGTCACATACCATCTTGAACGTTGTTTGGAGGCGCCAGAGCCTTCAAGCCAGACGCCAACATGCAATAATACACAACGATGGTTAAGTTCGAGGCAAGGAAATTGATGGCTTGCTTTGTGCTGATTGATTAACAGATTGATCCAAACCGGGTAGGGTAGGGGAACGGAAGGCAAAAAAGGTGTTAGAGATGGCGCCCCTGGCGATGGCGGTCGTGACCCCGGCCCTGGAGGCTGTGTCACGAGAATACTTGACCTGGGGGACAGGTTCGGGGCTTTTTTTGGGCGATTCGGTTGATGAAAAACGGGAAAAACGGAAAAAGTTTTGGTAAAAAACAAAAAGGGGTTGGCGGGGAGCCAATTGGTGGTTAAATGGTGACGAAAAACAGCGGTTTTTAAGGATTGTACAATAAAGAATAGATAAATATAGCTTAATTTTGCGACATAGCAATATAAAAACGTTTAAAACTGGAGCATCTGTCAAAAATTTAAAAGCTACAGTAACCTACAGTACCCCATCTCCATAACCAAGCCCCCTAGGTCAAAGTTCGTGCTGTAACATTGTCAATCCTAACATTTCAATGCTCATAATCACCCAAAATCACGGTCTGCACGTTACAAACATCCATCTCCTACGTGTTTTCTATCCAGATTGAAGCTGACACCCGCCCGGACGGAAGTGCACAGCAGTTTATTTCGGACCGACGACCATGGATGGGTGATAAGGACCCCGGAGTATGCATCTATTGCATTCAACGACGCTCTAGGCCGACTTGAAGCTCTTGTCCGGATGCGTCCGTGCAGCCACGGCCGAACTGATGACCGATAACCGAGGGCAGTTTTCAAGCTTTAATATAAGCTACAGTGCATTGGCGATATGGCCCCGAGCTGCAAAGCAGTTTTGGGACCCCCGCGTCGGCGTCACTTCCGGTGGGAGTGGGGTTGGGGCAGTGATAGCGCCCCTGGAAAGCTTTTATCACAACTGTCAAGCAGGGTGAGCATGAATGCGGCTTTTTGGTGGTATTATTAAGATTTTTTAGGTAAGGTTCACGACTTGGACATATTTGCGGTAATGAAAACTGCTTTCAACAGTGTCACAGTAAGCTTAAACGGCTTCAATGTTCTTCAAATATGCATAATCAACCGTACCCCCTGAGGGCATAGACTGATAAAGCCATCAAAATGACGTCAAAAAACACGTTCTCCTTTGCAACACTAACGGAAGTGGATTTCCACATAGCATCATGACTCACAAAACCACCACAAAAAGTGTATTTTCGTTGTTTGCATCGATCAAATGTACTTTCCATTCACACTAGTCAGATTCCTTACGGACACCCGTCCCGGTTGGCAAGCGGCATGTGTTTTCATTCAGGACCCATGTTAGAAGGGGTTGAATTGACAACGTAAAAAAGCGATTGTTTGCCCACTCACACATGCATAAGGATGGATACGTATGCGCCCTACCCCCAACGACTCCCATTCATAGATACATGATAGAGGTTCAGGCCCCGCCGTTCCACATATTGCATAGGGAGGCAGAAGGCAGAAGGCAGAGTGTCATGAATGAAAGTGATGTGACTCAAAAAGGGGACCGCTACCCACGATAGAGGCCTCCGACGATGATGATGGGTTGTTGGTGATCGGACGCGTGGATGGCATTTGGGAAGAAGTGGCAATGTGAAAGTAGCAATGAAAAGTGGAAAAAGGCGACGGGAAAAGGTCATGGAATGGACTACGGTGTCAGCAGTCATAAAGAGCAAAAAGCAGACTAGCCGCTAAAATAGAGGGAATGGACGGGGTCATTGAAGGGAATGGGAGCTTCAACGATTTCGGAATCGCAACTACGTGGAAAACTGTTGCAATGGCCTTTTTTCTGAGAAGTGAGTCAGGAAATCAGATGGTGAAAAAAATAAACAACAAAAATAGTGATGGGTCACTTCAAAAAAACTGAGCAAACTCATTTCGAATAGAAAAGGACGACATTTAAGTTTCGGAATACTGGCTCAAAGCGTGTTATCAATAAAACTGTTTTTTTTTCTAGTAGAAAGCGCCAATAACCCTGCAAAAGACAAACTTCTACCCAAAATTCCAAAAGACCAATCCATTGCAAACGCTCGTCCCTCCTAATCAGTCATTCACTCATTCTCACGCCCAAAAAGATAATCAAAGCAGCAAACAAGCCATAAATAACAATGCTTCTCCATTCTTTGACAAAGTCAAAGACAAAACATACCTATTTAAAACAAAAGATAAAAACTGCCGGATCGACATCAAATGATTGTAAAAATACAAAACTGACAACAAAGTTAGCTAGAATTTTGTTCATTCCACTTCCAGAAATTAGTCAATTTCAAAACCCCCAAAGCTATCAATAGTCACTCTGAGCCATGCTTCAACCCCATTTCGGGAGGATTTCCAAACCCACTCTACCGGAAAGAGCAAGCCCAAAGGTAGAACAGCAACAGCGTGGTGCGAGACTCCCGATAAGAAACTCTGCATCGTCGTGGTCGTCGTCGTCGTCCATTTTCACCCTTTGACAAAGCTTTGCCTCGTCGAGGATGGATGAATGGGCGCGACAGAGCGAGGCGAAGCGGGCAAAATAACAAATGTCGGAAGAAACACAAAACGGAATAATGTGATGGCGAAGGCGCGTGGCGTTAACTTGTGGGCCTTTTGGGTTCGATCAAGCCTGACCAGTGTCGTGACGATGACCAGATGGAGTTTGGTGGTTGTTCTAACATCGGATTAGCAAGTTTTGAAAGCTTTTGGGTTGAGGGAGGCGTGTAAAACTGTTGAATGGGGGAAACTTGGCGATAATAGAGCAACGTGAATTGGAAATTTGAAAACTGCAATCGTACTGTCAGGTTTTAGCAGTATTTTAGAAGAACAACCATTAGACAGTATTAAAACAATAAAAACTGGTATATATTAAGGAATTCGAACTGATCTCAAAAGCTAACTTCTAAAAACTACAGTACCCCTACAGTACCCCCCACCAAAACACAACATACAACCGAAAACCCTTATCTATTTTTCTACAATCCCCCAAAAGCGATTTCAATCTTTCAAAAAAAGACCCAAAAATAGGCCCATAAAAATCATTTCCGGTCTAATGTAATGTAAAATCGACCAAATTTCGACAAGAGCGACTCTCGAGGAGTCGTTGATCGCCTTTCCATCTCTCGACAGTTCCGGACGTGCTTGGGCAGGCTTGAACCCACGTTTTGAGCAAACTTTGCGCGCAAGCATGCCTCTGGAGGAGTTCAAGTCGAAGACCGTCAGGGCAAATGTTGCGGAGGAGGAAGTGAAGAAGAAGACGCGCAAAGTCAGCCAGCGGGAAATGCAAAAAAAAGAAAGAGCCGAACGAGTAAAAACACAACACTTTTCAAATCAAACCTGACTGGGGCCGTCTTCCAGTTCAGTCAATCGGGCCCCCCTTTTGCCGAGGGCAACAACGACGGAGATGGGGAGCGGGTATGTGGAGCCCATGGGCGATGGGGTGGCGATCGATCGGTTGGGTTCAATTTGGGGGGAAATTATTTTTAGATTATTGTTTTTTGGGGTTTTTGTGAATGGGTGGAAATAAGTGGGAGGCCATTGATAGTAAGTAAAAACATAATTGAGGTAAAAACTGGCTGTAACTTCTATCAGTGAAATCAAAAAAACCCTTCCAAAGCCAAACCCAAACATGGAAGTGACAAAAAAACTTCAAGAAAGTCATTCCCTGGGTCGTCACAATGCAAACAAACACCAAACGTAAATGCGTGGGCGGCACCCTCGACGGAAACAACAAATTTCCCCTAGTCTTTATGGTGTGAATTTGAACTGGTCTAACAATAACAAAATGAAGGCCAATTTGGGCGTCGAATGCCACCACACTTCCGGAAAAGGTCACCCCTACTCTGCGAACGCTTATCAAACACATAAAAGATAAACTAATTGAAACAAAAATCCCAACAGCTGCAAATGCCATCCATTTTTTACTCAATCTGACAGCTTTCAAAGACAAAAACGTTCTCGGACTGCCCTAACAAGACTAATTTTACACCATTTTGCAAAGGACTTGCATTGCATTGGAAATGACAACAAAATATGTCGCAAAACCAATCTAAGAAAGGCTGATGGGAACATTCCGCACAAATCAGAATCAGGCTGGTCTACATTCATTTATTCATTTTGCCGACGTTCAGCGTTCAGCGTTCAAAGTGGTCAAGTTAAACAAGCATTCTTACAAGTTTGACGTCTGTGCAGTGGTTGATTAGCAAAAACTGTTTCGGAGTCGGTGTTCCCGGAGAATGAGTCACTGATTGGTGGGTTGGGAGTTGTAAAGAGTTGAATGAGTAACAAATGAGTGGGGTTTGGGTTCGATTTTTTGGGTCTTAACTTTGGAATTTTGGATAGTTTTAAACTAAGAGCATCAGTTTCGCATCGAAAAATAGTTAGACAGAAAGAAAAACACGACAAAACTTGCGAAAAAACGGATAATAGTCGGGATTGCATGCATCCCGAGCGATTATCGATGATCGCCGCCTGTACCGGAAGTGATATTTCACGGGCGTCGGACACACCCACCCCTGTACGCCTTGATCGGCTGATATGGGCGATATCCGCCAAGGGGGATGGTTTCGAGCGACGATCAACAACTTTTATCGTAGTTTCGGAATTTCAAACTTTAGATTTGACGACATTTTTACTTACTTTTGTTCCCGATTGGTCCATAACAAAATTTTTTTATCAATTTCCCAGGTTCAATTCCTCCAAATTATGTATTCTCAACCACCGACCTTGCCATCCATGCCAAATGACCCTCCTGCGATTCCGATTCCGACTCCCATTCATGCCTAACCTTCCCGCCGCCACCGGAAGTTCTCATTAAGGCGGGCGTACTGATCACATCTCCAACGGTGTCCGTGATTGCCTTGCCCTTTTACATCCTACAAGTTTCCGACTTTCCAACTTCCGCGAAGCGAAGTCAACAAAACCTTACTTAAAACAACGCCCGAAAGGTGTTACCCTTCTTTAAATCGAGTTGTGATTTTTACACAAATCGGGATTCAACATCAGGGATAGCACGTATATACAGGGTACATCTAAAACGTCAAAGTCCAGTCAAAAAAACGCGAGAAACCATCAAGAAAAAAGTGACTTCAAAGCGGAGAAAAAGTGACTTTAATTAACGTGCAAAAGTGCATTCAAATCAGAGCGAATGAAAGAAACAGCATTGCTCAAATTTTTTGACATCTAGTGGTCGGAAATGTACATGTAGTCAGAAATGAAATCACAAAAACTGATGAAAAGGTGTAACGGTGAAATAAGTCAAAAATCATAATTTTCACACCCCCAACGAAACTGAAACTTGCAACCTTTACAAAACTACGAGACAATCGCACTTGAAAAACTGAAGCAGTATTCGCATATTTGCAGATGACAGCACAAATCAAAGATGACGGAATAACGGTGCATACAAAGTGCGTGTAAATGGGTTGTATTTGGGTACCGATGAGTAAAAGTTCAAAGAAAACTGTCAACTTGGGGGTGAAGAGCTTTTAGACTTGTGACTTTGTGGTTTCAGAAATGAAAACGTGGGTAAATGTAAAGTAAATTGGATGCGCGTGGCATTAGAAGCCGAAAAGGAGGCGCAATGCAAAGAAGGGCATAAGCTGGTGGCAGTCGGGGCAAAAAAACACATGGGGTTCGGGGCTCATCTGCATTCTGGTGGGGGTGCTTCGAATGCAAAACCGGAGCTATTCACATCAGCATCTTTTAAGACAAAAAACTGGGAAAAACGAGCGTTCGAAGAAGAAGGATGCTGGCTAAATACGGCAAAGATGGGCAAAAAATAGGGGAAATGGGTTGGTGTTGCGCGAAAGGCATCGAATGCGCAGATTTTGGTATGTTTTTTTTTGAAAACTGGACTGTGACGTAAATGGCATTTTCAAATGGGATTTTTTTAAAAAGTCTAGATTGGAGGAACAAAGCATCGTTAAACGATCTTCAATACTGTAAAAAACAAAAAAACTGCGCAGAAATTTCTCTTCGTTTATAATTAACCACATAAAACCCTATACCGCTCGCTCCCATCAATGTCCATGCCGACACAGTGTTTAACCGATGATCCATCTCTGAAAATGGCACTCTGTGCATTTATAATTATAAATTCTAGCAACGGCCGCGGTGCCGCCGCGCACCCTCTTGACGCTCTTGATGGAGTTCATGTTCGGTCGGCGCCAGGTTGCGCAGCCTAGAAATAAGTGCTTCTTTTCTTCTTCCTCCCGAAAAGGTTCCCAGCGAGCCCCCGCTGGCCCAGGATCAAGAAGTCCGTGCGGCCGGAGGTTTCCACACTTGAGAACGCTTCCACCCTTCGACAAAAGGTGGCAATGTCCATGTGCAATCGTCGTGGGAAAGGTCATGCAAGGTCGGCAAAGGTCGTCAAGGACCTGATCATGGTGACAAAGTGCGGGAAAGTTGCGGCATGTGCCGGAATCGTGGAAAAAAGAAAACATGGAAATTGTGGATTTGCATAATTAAACGCTTTAAAACTGTTACGGTTTGTCAATAGGCGCCAAACTGTTCTTTTACTTTGTGAAAAATGAAATCATTGTCGATTTTGATTGTTTCTACGCTTACTCTAAACTGTCTTTCTGAACTTACAGTAACAAAAAGTAAAATGGAACTACTTTCAGGAGCTGTAAGTCACTTCTAATGTCACCATTCAGCCGTTTATCTTCAAAAACCTGCTAACCCTGACGATTTTTCAGATCTTTACAGCCAACTTCGCCTATCCCGACCATGAAGCTGACTTTGAAATAGAAATGTCTCTTACTAAAGATTTCACGGCTGACTTAAGAGTATTCCGATTCTCTTGGAAGTCAGGACACAATAAGGTTTATCAACCAGGCGACTATATCATTGAAGAGCCTAAGCTTCACACCGGTTTTTTAAACCACGTTGACAATGAAATCTATGTCACCGTTCGGGCTGCGACAGACCAGGCCGACATTTTTATCAATGATTTCTTCGTCGCATTTGTACCAATGCGGATACCATTTAGAGAAGAAAGTGGCGAACTTCATATTATGATTAGCCACCCTGGAGAGTATTTCGGGGATGTTTTCGTGCCGGGACATCCGTTTTTGGACATTGGTGATAATAAGCTCTTTCATATCAAATTTGGTAAATAAAAAAATAAACTCAAAAGATGTTAGAAAGGTGTCACTGTTCGATGGCATTTTCCAATTTGTGGTCCTTCCAAAAGTACGCGCCAATTATTACTGCTTCGGTGACAGTCGCCGTAATAAGCACGTTTACGCTTCAGCTACTTGGAAGCGGTGTCAATCGTTGCCTTGGGTACCGTTTGACTTTGTAATTACATGGTACTGTTAAAACCAAATCCAAATTGGTGTTACTTTTGACACGTATTGTAAGCATTGGCAGTTTATATTTTGGTGTTGGTGATGTTATGACACAACAGGAGAGTACATTAAACTTGTGATGTTGTTTTTCATTGTTTTCAATGTTTTAAATACTTTTGCCAGTGTAAACACGCAAGCGTATGTTGGAATCCTCGAAAATGTGCCATCTATTGTCACGAGTTGCCGGATTGCGTTGGCCGATGCGAGAGCTGCTGGGGTTGTGTCGTCTGATTTGATGTGAGTTACTTTTTCAACTGAATTTTACAAAACTGGGGCGTATGTTTTAGACTTTTGAATGGCACCGGCTGTTCCCCAGGACTCCTATCCGACGGCACTGCCTGGGCCGCCGAATCCTACTTCAAACACAATGTCAACTTGTTCATCACTGACAGTTGCTCGGTTGAAAACTTTGGCATCTCGAGATTGGCCCGATTCTGGAACGTCCCAGTCTTTCTGAGGTCCGATTTTGCGTTGACCCTGTTTGATCCGATCATGTTTCCGACGGTCGTCCACATGGCCGACATGACTTGCATCTCGGCGGCTTTGGCCATCGAAAAGGTGGCTGAAGCACTGGGACGCACGGAGCTGACACTAGTTGGGCCGTATCTCCAGAATCAGAAGTCGGAATCGCTGCACATCGGCATTTACAACTATTTGACTCTGTTGAACACGATCAATGCCACCCATGTCGACTTGGACGAAAACAACTGGGGTTCTATGGGCGACTGGATTTTAAGTGTCCGGACACCCGTTCAATGTGGGTTTTGAAATTCTTTAGATGCGTTCAATATACTGGCGGATTCAGTGATTGTTATCGACGGAAACTTTGCCAACCCAAACACCGCCTTTGACAAAATAGGTGTCATGGGCCTCGTGAATGACGGCTATTTGGTCATTTGGATCTGCAAAAACGCTGTACAACAGTGTCAGACGGATTTGAAGGAACGGGCTTTCGATACAAAAATATTACTGGTTAGTTTTGATGCTAAAATAAAAACTGCTAGTAGAGTGTCGTGTTTCAGATGTCATCATACTATCCAAACTGGGAATTGATAGTTGACCAAATGAAAACCAAATTAGGTAGTCAATACAGCAGCGTAAGTTAATACATATAAACTGATGATATTCCGAATACTAACAACTGTAGGACTATGCTACCGGGTATGTAAACACCTACACAACATGTTACACCCTAGCCATCGCATATCAGCGAACCGGATCATACGATGGTGTCGCAATTTCGAATACATTCAAGTCGGCTACTTTCACTAATGCTCCTTTCGGTGAACTTGTATTCGATGCCAATGCTGCCAGATTGCCGAGTACGATTTTCGCTTGGAAACCGAGCAAATCGGAAGCTCTATCACAAGCTTATGTGATTCAAACAACTAGAAGTGCCTGCAACAATCAGCGGTGTTACGACGCAAACTTAGTGACAATCAATGGCACAATTTGGTACAATGAGCGAAACCAAACCCTCCAAGAATGCGTTTACAAAGGTGGTTGTACACGGTATTGGATTATTGCCGTCGTAATTGTTGGCGTCATTTTAGTTTCAATTGGCGTTGGTGTTGCTGTTGTCTGCATCCGATAGTAGGTTTTACTTTATAAACTGGCGACTGTCGCCTGAAGGCGATATCTTACTTCTAAAATAAAAAAAAAACTGTTGTGACTGTTTTCAGTAAGCGCAACAAACCCTACCGTATGCATCTAAAAATAGCTCGCTCCGAAATCAAAGTCATCGAAAGCAAGAGAGACGAAGGCATTGACGACATCTCAAATACCCGTGTCGACAGTGCCAAAAGTGGTCTCGCCACGAAGCGTCGAATCATCGGTGCCTACGCTATTTACAACTTTTCGAAAGCTGACATTTTTGTGTTCCATCAAAAGAAGCCGATCACGTTCAGCGATAAGGATTTGAAGTTTTTTGCCGAGTTGAAGAAGAGCAACCACGACAACATTATCAATTTCATCGGATTCTGCTATAATGATGGCCCGAAATTCTACGTACTTCACACTCTGGTTGATCGTGCTTCATTGAGCGATTTTGTGTATGACAAGGATTTTGAGCTGGATGACACGTTCAAATCAGCCTTTTTGAGGGATATTCTAAACGGAATAGGGTATTTACATCGATCACAGATTAAGTTCCATGGATTGTTGACACTTTCGAACTGTTTGATTGATTCAAATTGGGTCTTAAAGTTGACAAATTACGGTATTACTAGGTTTTTGAATCGGTACATCAAGAACAAGTCCCTGAAAGTCGTGAACACTGTCCCGAAAGCTGGTAGGTTTAACTTTAAACTGACTACGTCATATTCGTGTACTGTGCTTTCAGTCTATCATCACATAGCCCCTGAGTTTCTGAAAGACATCGAAATCGGCAATGAATACCCGAACGGCGATGAAAAAGGTGACATTTGGTCGTTTGGGATGATTTTGTATCAGCTTATGTTCCGCCAGAAGCCATTTTCCGAGGAGAAAAGCACCTTTGACAAGCTGAAAAAAGGCGAATTGCTACCTGTTGTTGCCGATTATGAGGACGACGAAGACCCGCTCGTCGAAATTATGGAAAAGTGCTGGAAGTATGAACCGGCTCAACGACCTCAGCTAGCTGTCATCGTTAAAGTTTTGAGAATCGTCTTTAAATCGATGAAGGGCAACCTAGTCGATCAGATGATTCGAATGAATGAAAAACATGCCGTCATTTTGGAGAATATCGTCGCTGAACGAGGCGCGCTGTTGCAGAAGGCGCAGGAACAGACGGATAGGTTGTTGTGTGAGATTTTACCGCCGTGAGTTAACCTTTTTTACTAAAACTGTAATTTATTTCGTCCATCATTTTTAGATCAATCGCAAATCAACTCAAAACAGACGGCGTCATTGAGCCCCGCTTCTACGACTCTGTTACAGTACTCTTCTGCCAATTGGTCGACTTCCTGTACATTCAGACAAATTTGACCCCAAATGACGTTGTAAACTTCCTCAACGATGTATTCACTCTCTTTGACGATGTTATCCGTAACCATGACGCATACAAAGTCGAAACCACCGGCGAAACCTACATGGTCGCCTCAGGGGTTCCAACTGAAAATGAAAACCGGCACGTTTTTGAGATCAGTGAAGTCGCGCTGGAATTCCGGGAGTGCTCATACAGCTACAGGTTGGAGGCACTACCTAGTTTTAAGCTTCAACTTCGAATTGGTTATCATTGTGGGCCGATTGCCGCTGGCGTTATTGGGTTGAAAGCGCCTCGGTTTTGCTTGTTTGGGGATACGGTATGTTTATTAAAACTGAACCTGGAGAACATTATTTGCAGTTTAGGTAAACTTTGCATCCCGGATGCAATCCAACTGCCCTCCAAATCAGATCCAAATGTCAGAATCAACAGCACTGCAATTGATGGTCATCGATGAGTATAAACTGACCAAACGTGGCATCGTTACGGTCAAAGGCAAAGGCGATGTGAACACATATTGGCTGAATGAACACATCCATGAGCATCCGGATACGAATCAACTAGCACATGCCGCGGCCGCGGCTTCTGGGCTGACGTTGCCTGTGAAGCGAGATTTGGCGCGGAATTCTATTCCGAAGATTTTTGTGGCGGCAGAGTGATTTTTGAGATTTGAATTTTGCTTTTCTTTGCATAATTATAATAAACTGTATGAAGTGATTTATTGAATTACCGCTTTATAAGTTTCTAAAGGGGTTCACAACCATCACAAAACCCAGAAAAGAAACTGAATCACAGCCAAAAACAAGTTTTCCCAAAAAGACAATCGACTACAACTGTTTCAAAATACGTGAATCTCAACACGTTTCTGGATACACTAACCTGCCCCTTTTCGATTGGCATCTGTTTACACTGACCATCGTTGTCACTAAAAATAGGCGTGAAGACCGTCGATGAGTGGATCCTCTTCAAACAGTGGTCATTGTCTCCGAATCTGTCCCACTCCGCCGATTCAATGTCGAAGAAACAGAACCCCGAACGGACCGGCATTCATCGTCGTCCTTTCACTCGGAGATGTTGATCAGAGCGGTGTTTCTCGTTGGGCTAATTCGATTCTGTGTGAGTAACCTTCACGCTTTTCGCCCTCACCTTTAGACGCTTTCAGACAGGTGTCACAACCCCGTGTGCCGATCAAACCCAGCAATGCGGCGTCCTCATCGAAGAATTTGAAAAGCAGATTCAGGACTACAAAACGGCAGCCTTTAGAAGGTGCTTCAACCATCCGGCGTATGTAATTTGCTTCGAATTTCTTTTCGTTATCCCTTGGTGGCGCCAAAGTGCACCCTTGTCCTCGCATGTCATGAACGCCCGAGGCATCGTATACATGCCATTCAATCCACCCCCTCCCCCTCCATAATTACGTTCATTTCCGGTAAATTTCCAGCTGTCAACACGAGAAAATCGCCTTCGACGACTGCTATACAAGGGCCATTCGCGCAGTTCGAGCGCCCTTCAACCATGAACAAACTCGTAAGTTCTTCAACATTAGCCAATATACGGAGCCCCCGCGCCCGACGGCACCCCTCCTAGACGACCTTTCATTATTACCAGCCGAATTCGAATGGCACAGGCTAAATGTTGTCTGTCTGTCGAGTCAGATTAATGATGCCTTTGTTCGGCGGGCTACAATTTACCCGGATAAAAAATGCCTTTAGAAACATTTGTCAGTTTGCGTGTTGTTTTCAGCGAATGATGGCTTTTTTGATTCGTCTGAGCGGTATCGTGCCCAGGTCGAACAATGCCTCGGCGGCGTTACGCGGAACGGCGGACAACAACCTGATGATGACATCTTTGCTGAAATTGTATTCAGCACGCAATTGAGTGATGAAATGTGGAAGCTTGCAGAAACTCCAGAAGGGTTCAGACAGGGATGTTCGAGGAGGGATTATGGACGCATCTTTGGGGATGGCATCAGTCGCATTTTGGATACATCGAAGACTTCCATGTGGGTTACAGTTTTGGCATGATAGTTACACTGAAAAAGTGGACCAAAACTGGTGCAACCCCATTCAGTGTAACAAATTCAACTTTCACATTGTGAAACACATATCGTGTTCGTTACAATGTATAAGTTGAATTTGTTACGCTGAATACGATTGCAACAATTTTGATACACTCTTTTTGAAATACAAAAACTGATAAAAGTAACCCTTTCAGCAACAATCTGAATACATCATGCACACTGCAACAGTCAGAAATGAACTGCTATCGAAAAAGTTTAGACAATGACAGTCGGTTCCAAGAACTGCTCAAACACCGTGATGACACACTTATTGGATGTGTTCAAAGGTAACTATTGTGGCATTTGTAATGTAAAAACTGACACTATTTACAGAATTCGTCTCCAAAGCCAATGCCGAGGCGGTGGAAACCCAGATGTCACCACATGCCTGTGCGCGGCGCGCGAGGAGTTCAATAATCGGCTTCAAGCCAGCTTGTTGGAATGCGCGAGGAAGAGCGACATTGGAAAACTGTATGAAAGCCTTCTGGAAAAAGGCATCCGTCAAGAAGTTCTACGCTTCGACGATAGTGACTATGACAAAGGTGTTGATAATGATGTCAGTGATGCGCCGCCGACGCCAGGTTTGTGCCCCCTTTTGATTCTTTTTGCAATTGTAGACTTCATAGAAGTGAATCATAGCTCCTTTTTTTCATTCGTGCAGTCTGACAACTCATTTTTTGCTTATCGCTGCCGCAGACGGAGGCCTCGGGCCTGACCCCGCTGTGTAATAAAACAACACAACAATCTTATCATAAACAAATGTAACTCTTTTTTGCTGACCGAGTGTCTTTGTTTTAGCAGTGGAGCCAAAACATCGTCAGCAAAACACTGGACGGCACCGCTATCACCAAGCCACGACGACAACCCATGTCCCATCGCCGCCGGAATTCCCCGTCACCAATGTTATCACACCCGGTAGTCTGATCAATGGCCAATGCCTTTGTGCATGCCCTACATCGACGACGCTGTCCCCGCAAGGCTCTACCATGGCTTCCGTGGTCGAACAGCAGGTCCGGGACGCCATGTCGACTTCGATGGATTCGCGAAGTGCCACTTCCGGAGGCTACGTCGTATCCCCTTCGACGGACCAATTTGTTGTGCAGCATCGGCCCCCGGCAAGCAGCATTGCGCAACCCGTGCAACCGGCTCAGGCGATGGCTTACGGAAATGGGGGCGGGTATTATCCGAGCTATCAGAGTCAGCCTCGGGCCAGGGCCGTCGCCGATCCATTTACCGCCATGGAAATGGGCGTGTCGGATGGGTTTTCACGGTTCTTCAATGGCCTGCCCCCGCCAGTAGCCTAAAATTAGAGCTGACGCGTAGTCGGTCATACGCAGGCAGCTGGCGCCTTGCTTATAATATGACTTTTGTATTTCATCATTATATAAACTGCTTATTGTTGCATCCTATTTAACATCGCCACAGGGGATACTTGCCTATTATGTGTTCGTTGTTCTTTTTTACTGAAAGTTTTTGTTTCAACTGGCCAAAAAACTGATAAGCCTTGCACAAAAAGGCTGTCTCGTTAATCATGATTAGTCTGTCTCATTACGTAGACAATGTATAATAAAAAAGAGGCGTTCCTATACGTTTTTTTCAGAGGCACCTGGTTCACGTCAAAGAGTTTGTCTGCGTGGAACCCCAGGCGAGGACGAAAAAAGCCAACGAAGCTCAAGGCAAAGTTGACAGATTCATCGAGAACACTCGCTTCCGCCAGCCGGACAAACCCGCAGGGCAGGAGTTCCGCACACACACGAGAGTATGGGGTTAACATTGTGCGTTATACGAAGCA
>KB455320.1:168298-180621 GCA_000341325.1 Panagrellus redivivus | reverse complement strand
GCAAACTGTTTGGCCGACGCCGATACTGATCCGATGGCGGGTTGATGATGGCTGGGTGCCGGATACTGAAATGGTTGAATTTAGAAATTTAAACTGTTTTCTATTGTTTATGAACTTACGTCTTGAACTGTGACTATCAGTAACCATAGCTCTGGCACAATGCGGTGGCATTGGTGGGAACAACTCATTCAATGTTTGTAATGAAAAATGGCTTGGTCTCGACACGATTGCCGGAAGCGGGCTCGCGAGTGAGAGTGCCCCCATGGCGATGAAAATAAAAGCAAACATCGTGGTTCGATGTGAATGGTGTGTCCTTCTCGGTAGCATGGATCTGGCACTGAAAAACTAATGATTAGCAATGTTTAATTTCACGGTGAAACTACTACACGCGCTGTACGTTTCACAGTTTAACAACTTTGTCTCAGTAGGATAACGCGCAAGATTACAAAAAAATGACGTGCGTTCGACTCCCGTCGGCGTCAAAACTTTTTTCACGTTTCAAAAAGTGAAAACCCTCCCCCAATCACTTAACTGACCACCTCCGGGGGTTCATTTGTGATGACAATGACAAATCCTTAACCGCAGTAGTCACTTTTGAGGAATTGCGCATCCGACACCCGACAGGCGTGTCCATGATTCGGAAACAACTTGTCGAATTAGTCGCCAATGAATGAGTAAGCCGACCCTATCTACACGTATGTTATGTTCCTTTTTGATTGCAGTTTTTTGTTCATGATCGCAGGAAGCGATGACGAACATGTCGTACTTTCGCCCCAGGCAAAGTTAAGTGTTCGATTCCACATTTCTGGAAGTTTTGAACAGTCCGAACTCGAATAAACCTCCCACGTGTTGAAATAGTGTAATGTGCTTTGAAAATTGGGCGATTTTATGGGTAGCCAACTGACTGTCAGTAGACCAGTGCGGCTTGTAAGACACTTTCCATCAGGTCCACCCACTTTTATAACCACAAGCATTGCTCATCCTCAACTAGGTAGCCGCTGGCTGTGTGAATACACACTCCAGGATGACACGAAACAACGTCGTTAACCGTCGAAATGACTCTCGAAAGACCCGTTCACCCACTCTTGCAGACGTTTTTTTGCTACTTGCGCGGGCTGTCTGGTCAACTTGTGGTTACACGTGGGGGCTATTGTTTCAAAATCAGCTGTTTGGAGTGGCTATTGTGAGGGTGGGGTTGACAAAATTGCGCAAAGTTTCGTCAAAAAGATAAAACTTTGAGGAATGTCTGGACTGGGTGGACGCGTGCCAGGCTACATTGGGGTCTGGAAGGATCGGGAAGGGTTGGGGTTTTGAAACTGTAAAAGCGAATTTATACTAACCTTTTGAAACAAACATTTGAAACTATGTAACAAAAGACAATAACTTTTAAACTGGCGTCTTTGATATCATTTTATCGGAAGTGATCAATTACACCTAACAAGAACGTAATTGAGATGTTAGTTGACTAATTTGCTGATAGAATTTTGTTATGTGTCAGGTGGGTGTGAAAAAAGTAGTGATGTTGAGTCATTATGGGCCAAATTGGGCGGGTATTGAAAATGAAACCCTATTGCCTGAGGGGAAACAATTTGGATAGGTAAAACTGACAATCTATAGCCGTCTATCCAGAATCAACATTGTCACCCTGCCCTTGAAACCCACCCCATCCATGCCAATGTCACTTTTTTCATACCTAACCCATCAAATCGGCTGTCAGGATGCTTCCATCGCTTAGTTTACTTTTTGCAACCTCTCACCTCATTCGTCCTGGATCCGTGCCACTAGGAGCAGCGGCCCAGATCGGGCGGGACAAATTGCCTCCGGAAATGGGGGATCAATTCACTCCCGATCCCTATGTAAAAAAACCACACTCTCGCGCAGTCGTCAAGATGCAAACGGCCGATATACGCCTTCAGGTCAGCCGGCCGTGTTCATCTAAAACAAACTTTGAGGGTTCGAGGGACGACGACGACGAGATTGGAATCTGGGAACAGGCATTTAAGGAAGTGCAAGCAATACGTACAATCGGGTGCGTTGAGGGGTGCAATCAAACCGACATTACGAAACGGATTGACCGCGGGGATAAATACACATTGTAAACCGTTTACAATGTGTATCGTATTGGAAGTTGTTAGAACCTGGAATTGACAGAGTGGTTGCAAGGCCTTTCTGCGATGGGGCAATATTGTCAGCTTCCGGAATCACAATTGTGTAAATTGGGAGCGCTAGACGCCCCCTCGTTAACCGCTGAATCAAACCTTGAAAAAAGTTGCATTACAGGGTTGAAAAAAGTTGAGAACAACGGCGACAATCACGCATATTGCTCAATTTGGACAAGAGAAAGTTGCTAGCTGGAAACAGACCCGTTTTGTAGGGATTGAAACAGGTCTGTACAGTTAGCGCATATGGTTTTTACTGTCTTGACACAACTATGACGGAAATAAATGATGCCATTTTTTGTTTGTATTAGGAAACAAGCGACTTTCGATGATTGGTAGGGTCAAAAAACTGGCTATTAATGCCCGAATTTGAAAAACCCAATTACAGGTGTATAAAAAGCCATTAACAGCGCCACCACCTGATAGATACACTTATTAGATCTGTATCGGATCCGATCATTACCTTCGACGCGGGTCATGACACCCGTTTTTCTTGACAGCCGTTGCCGGTTGATTGCGGCCGGGGCCTTTATCCGCGCTGAAGTGATGACGATGACCATAGGCATTCATTGCGCAGTCAAGCAAGGGATAATACACGTAAAAGATAGCGTATCGGGGCTATATCGGCGATGTTCATTACACCCCATTGCACACGGCACACGTTAAGGGTAATTGCGATGCGAAGTGACTGGCCCGCGGTTTCAAACATGCGAGAATCACTAATGAGGTGATGGGACTGATGACAGGGGACAGGGGTTTGGGTAAACTTATGGGGGTCTTATTTTGGTTTTAAACTGAATTGTTGAGAAACTTCTGTTTCCTTGAAAACTGAAAATTTACTAATTTAGCTACGCAGTTTTATATGCTACACGCTTAACATTTTTAAACTGGCTGGAAATTCTAAGTGTTCAAATTCACTCAAAACAGAATCCGTTTTTGTGAAAAGCTCCCAAAACGCCCTCAAATCCCGCCATTGTAAACTCCCCCTCCATCAAACCTCCAAAACGTCAAAGCGGCTGTAAAGGGAAAGTTTACTTACAAGTGAAAACCCGCCTGAGGACAAATTGACGCACTTTGCGCATGTCCTTTGTAGATTCAACGGATTTCAACAATCTCGCGCCTCCGGGGATATGCGTATCGGCGTTTGTTTGACTTTTTAGGAACTCGGATTTGGAGTCATCGGTCAAATGGGGTTCTAAATTTCCGGGATCTGGTTAGTGCTTTTGGACAGGTAGGAAACCTCCTATTTCTTTGCCACGTATATTTATAATTAAAACGCTTTAAACTGAAGACAAGCAATCCGTGAAAATACAATAACTAACCCGATCCTGACCTCTGAAGCCCCCAAAAGCGCGAATAATCCCTTGCGCACACATACTCATTACCTTTTGTTCAGTTACAAATGTTCAGTGAAGAGGTTGTCTGAGCAAGACCTGAGAAGTACCCCCTCCTGATCGCACTAATCACTTAACATGAGTATCTGTGTCATTGATGACTCGGCTTTGGTGGGCTAAATAGCATGATATGAGCCGTCAACAACCGGAGTTAGCTCGAGTGCAGTCCCGGAAAACGCTGTTTAAGCTTACTGTTGGGGTGCTTGAGATTGATCTGGGTACAGTTTCTAAAAGTATCACGTGGAAGAAAATACAAAACTGTGTCCACGGTTTTATTCGTCATCGGAGACAAGTTTAAAGTACAATTTGGCAAAGAAAGTTTTTAAACTTTGAGGTTTTGATTTCAAAACTGTAAAACATAGTGGAATATTTTGATAATTCAAATTTACGACCCACCCAAAATAGACATCACTCCAAAGGGCAAACGAACCCCTATCGCGCGGACATGACATTTAAATGAGACTAACTACGAAATGGGTGACAAATTCGAAACTGATGACGGTTCTCGTCCGCGCAGGCGTATCGCTGCCCTGTGGCGATGACCGGTAGATCCGTGGTTGATGCGAAATTGAGTCCTGGCCCGTATTTCCGCAGGCGATAGATGGATCACTTTGGAGGCGGCGCTAATTGGGCTGTGAAATGGATGGGATGTTAAAATTGATGGATCTGGGGCTTGGAATTTGTGGATTTGAGGGGTGATAAACTGTAAATTCTGCGTGTCGAGTTTACAAAAAAGTGCCAATGAAAGAATTTTCGGACTTGTGAGCAATTTTATTGCATAACTTTAAGCATGCTTACATGAAATATATAAACTGCAGATAAAGCCAGAGATAGCAACCCCAATCAACCTTCAACTCCCGATCCCCTCAGGCACTAGCTCCATTACCCACTATAAAACTACCTGTGTCCTCATTTATTGCTTATCTTCGCATTTCCATCTTTCGACGCCCTTCCCGCAAAACCAATTGTGGGCACACGGGCGCGGAGATGGTAAATCGCGATTACCCATAGTCAAAAAAGGCCTTCACTGACAGCCGACCGTCAACAAAAACAATGAAATCGTCGAAAAAACCCCGACCCCGATGGCAATTCTCGCATCGTAAACCCTCAAGGCACGCAAACAATTGACGACAATTTTATTTCCAAACCAATTCGAATCGCTTTCTCCCAAAATACGGTACGTTTTTTCAAGGCCAATGGCTCGGCTCAATTACCGCGGTGCAGCATGAAAAACCAACTCTCGATCGCCCGGGTGAGAGTTAATGAGTCGTTCTCACTTTGGCGGGTATCAGCCTGCGGCGACGTTCGGGTTTAAGTTTGTCGTTTTTCAAAGGGGAAGTGGATGGCGTATGACAGGTTCGGAAATACAAAAAAAGCGTCGCAGTGAAAATGTGAAAATGATTCTCGGTTAAAATAGGGCAATGCCGGGGCAGGAGAACTCGATTAGGACTGACACTTTTGCACATTAACGACTCGTTTTGCGGATATGGGCGGTAAGGTTTTTTGACAGGGGTACTGTAGTGAAAGTTTTAATGGTATCGGAAGGAAAAAAACTGAAGACCTGCTGATGTTACAGTATGCCATTTATACTTTCTAGATAGTTACAAAATGTGACAAAATTTTTCCACAGTATACCAATTAAGGCCAATTAAGGTATACTGTAACTCAAAAAATGAGTCAAAAAAGTGCATATTCATGTTTATTTCCATCAAAAGCAACTTTTGTAATGCTTTATCACATTCCATCTTCATCAAATTATTGTTTGCGTTCCAAAAAAACTCCATCCAAACCGAACACGGGTGTAGGTGAAAATTTCCCGCTAGGTGAAAATTTCCCGTTTTGCACACACACCCTGGCCGTTGTCTGTCCGCATGCGCCCACACGCGCGCACGCAACGACCGAGATAGGTTGTGCGTTCGCGCACAAAACGGGAAATTTTCACCTAGCGGGAAATTTTCACCTACACCCCGAAGCAGCGCGAAGATCGAAAAACACACGTGCATGGATGATGAAACGATGAGTGTGAAATAGTATTGAGGCGTACAAACATAACATGTTTCGTTACGTAAAGCAAGCCGAGAGCGAGAGAGCGCAGCGCGCTGACGAAAGAAGAGAAGCATCGCCGCAGCGAAGTGTGCGTCTGTTTGTCGGCGACGGGCGACCAACACAGCGCGCAGCCGGAGCCGCCGCGGAGCTTTCAGTCTTGGAACTTGCGGCAGTGCTCGAGCGGTCGTCTCCCCCGTCGTTGTCGCGGGCGCGGAGAGAGCGCGCGAAATCGAGACAGCCGCCGACAGCGAGTCAGTCGACGGAGAGCGAGGAAAAGCATCACATGTCGGTCGTGTTTGTCGGCAGCGCGAGTCCGACAAACACGGCGCCCCCCGTCTGCAAGCAAAAAATTCATTCCGCTCTCTCTTCCTCCGTGTCAGTCAGTGAGCGTGTGCGCGTCTTGCGTGTTGAGACCCACCATTGCCTGAAGGCGTTTTTGATTTCCCGCCAACCGGCCCCGCGTTACGATGACGTTGCGTTAGTTCTCGCCCGAGAGCGTTGCCCCCGGCGTTCGAGTGACAATTTACCTTTTTTGTCCCCTATTCGCCATCGTAGGAGGGTGTCGGTTGGTTGATTAGCCGCTATGTCGAAACAGTTTGTTCGTTTTCGTCGATCAAAAATCCATGCTTTTGGTGATATCATGTGTCTGAACCATACTGATTGTTTTCCAATCTATAGACCCCCAACGTGATCAATACGCATCGCGTGAAAGGGCTCTCCGACATTCCCCCCAAAGCGTCCCCAACCACCTGCAAGAACCAGCGCCGCGCCTGTTGCCAACGGACAGCACAGGAGCGATTACAAATTTTGACAACGAGCACCGTGCATGGAGAAGCCGACCATTGCCAGTGTCGTGAAGCAGCAGCAGCAACAACAGCAACGTAATGGGCCCTCCGATGAAGCCGCCGAAGATACCGGCGTTCAGGTGAGGCTCTTTTTCAACCACTTTCTCTCCTTTTTTGGAAAAAAATCAAGGTCAATCGATCCCCCCGCAATGTTTGACCCCTCTTTCATCACTTTTTATATGTTTTCCCTTTCCAGCTGTCCACAGCCACCACCTTCGTGGAATGTTTCCCCAGAAAAGTCCGCACCGGCGGCCCACATCCACATACCATCGTTGAGACATCGTCTATGAATGCAGTTGAACCTCCAGATGTCAAAATCAGATTAGCGATTCCCGAAGTTTGGATTGATAATGGAGCTCTTTCGTGTGTTCAGATGGAGGCTGTTGTTTATGCTTGCCAAAGTCATGAACAACATTTGGCGAGCGGGTTTCGGAGGGGTTTTTTGATCGGTAAGCTCTTTTTCATCGCTTTCTCGCTTCAGTTATATAAAAACTTCCTTTCCAGGCGACGGCGCAGGTGTTGGTAAAGGCCGCACAATCGCCGGCATTATCATCCACAACTACGAGCTCGGTCGAAAGCGGTCCATCTGGCTGTCTGTCTCTTCGGATCTCCTCTACGATGCGAACCGCGATATGACGGATGTTGCCGGCGCGAACTATGCCCCGATCTTCCAGCTGTCCAAATTCAAATACGGAAAGATCCGGGATCAACAGCCAAACAAGAGCTCCAAAGGCATCATCTTCGCTACGTATGCGTCACTCGTCGGCAAATCAAAGCAGGGCGAAAGTCGACTCAATCAGATCATTGAATGGTTCGGCCGGGACTACGATGGTGTCATTGTCTTTGATGAATGCCATCGAGCCAAGAATCTTTGTCCGAAAGCTGGCACAACTGGATCCAGTATGATTGGCCGGTGCGTTGTCGATCTCCAGCGAGCGCTTCCACAAGCCAGAATCGTCTATGCTTCGGCTACCGGCGCTACTGAGCCAAGGAATATGGCCTACATGGAACGGTTAGGCATCTGGGGCCCTGGAACAGCCTTCAACGAGTTCGGCGACTTTTTGGAAGTTGTCGAAAAGCGTGGAATGGGCGCGATGGAGCTGGTTGCAATGGATATGAAGCGTCGAGGCTTGTACATCGCTCGACAGCTGTCCTTCTACGGCGTTGATTTCGATGTTTTGGAAGTGCCCCTAGCCAGTGAATACAAGAAGGTCTACGATGAATCCGTCGCCTTCTGGGCCGAGTTGCAGACACAGTTTACTCGTGCTTTTGAGTTGCTGTCGGCGCAGAATAAGAAAACCTACAAAACTGCCTGGACTCACTTCTATTCGGCTTGTCAGCGGTTCTTCAAGCATCTTTGCATTGCTGTCAAAGTCCCGATGTGCGTCGAAATCGCGAAGAAGGCCCTCGAACAAGGGAAATGCGTTGTCATCGGTCTCCAATCTACAGGCGAATCCCAGACTAATGAGGTCCTGGAAGAAGAGAACGGAGAACTCGAAGAGTTTGTTTCAACCCCGAAGCAGCTGCTTGTCAGTCTCATTGAGAAGTATTTCCCGACAGACGCCGACGAGGAGCCCGGTTCCATCGACAACATGATGTCCTTCAAAGGTCTCGACAATGAAGATCGCAGACGGAAGCGGAAGCGCCAGGTTTTCGACTTCGAAGCCATGGAAATCGAAGCCAAGCGTCGGAAGCTCTGGGAAGAGGGAAAGTACGATGAACTGGCTGAATTCGACGAATCTCTCAAAAAGAAGGATGAAAAGCCTGCAACCGCCAAGGTCGAATCCGAAGGCGAAGATGACAAGGAGCGAGAGGACAGTGATGACGAGGATTCTGAGAAGGATTCGGACGAAGAAAGTGAGCCCGAGGAAGAGGAAACGAAAGAAAACTCCGATACCAGCGAGGACGAAGTCGAAGAAGAGGAGGAAAAGGACGATCTGTTCCAAGCCTTGATGGATGAACTCAGCACTGATGAGGAAGATGAAGCCGAGGCGGAACCTGGAAGCTCCAATCATGACACCGAGACAGAGGCATCGCCGAATGAAGACCGAGAGGTCGAGGATGAGCAACCAGTAAACGGTGAACACGATGATACGGCCGCGTTGAAGCTGTTTTTCATGGATTACAACAACAAACCCAATCATGGTAAGTTCAACCCATAATATGTGCAATTTGAAGTTAAATTTTGCCTTTTTCAGACGTCTGGGCATCCCGCCAACGCATCGTCGACAAGGAAAGCTTCACTGAATCTCCGAAAAAGTCACCAAAGAAGTCTCCCAAAAAGCTGCCGAAGAAGGAGAAAGCCGCGACAAATGTTGTTCTGAAGAAGAAGGTCAAAAAGGTCGACAAGATCAGCGACTTTGCGAAGAAGGTGTCCGCTGAAATGCGCATGAATGACATGGTCCATGAATGCACATCCACGGAATCCTGCAGCTCGTCGGCGCCGTCGCCCTTCAACAACAATGAAGTTTTCACCGCGGATCTGTCCAACATTGACCCCTCTGATGTCAACTCGACCCTGCTCCAAATCAAGGATGAGCTGCTCGACCGTGCTGCCCGCATTGGCGAAAGCTTGCCGATCAACACGCTCGATGCCCTGATTGATCAACTTGGTGGTCCTGAAGCCGTGGCTGAGATGACGGGTCGACGTGGTCGTGTTGTTCGATGCAAGGATGGCTCGACTGTCTACAAACGGCGCAATGATGGCGAAAACGTCAATTTGGACCTGATCAACATCCAGGAAAAGGATTACTTCATGAATGGAAACAAGCTCGTCGCCATCATCTCGGAAGCCGCTTCCTCCGGTATCTCGCTCCACGCTGATCGTCGTGCCTTGAACAAGCGCCGCCGTGTCCACATCACGTTGGAGCTCCCATGGTCCGCCGATCGTGCCGTCCAGCAGTTTGGTCGTACCCATCGATCGAACCAGGAGCACCCGCCAGAGTACCTCTTCCTGATTTCGGAGCTTGCCGGTGAAAAGCGCTTTGTTTCCACAGCCAGTCGCCGTCTTCAAAGCCTCGGTGCCCTGACCCATGGTGATCGTCGTGCTGTCGCGGAATCCGATGATTTGGCCCGTTTCTCCATCGAAAACAAGTACGGCAAGAAGGCTCTCGGCATGGTCTTCCAGATGTTCATCAATCCGACGAGCTGTGTGTTCCGTCCGCGCAATGCGCTGGCTAATATTCAGTTTTTCAAAGGTAAACCATCCCTTTCAATTGACCTTTTGCTTAAAATTGCAATTTCAGTCTCCCGCGAACATCTCGTCCGTGTCGGCGTCCTCAAACGCGTCAATGGCACCATCTGCGTCGATCGCGAAAACGGCACCATCAACAAGTTCCTCAATCGCCTCCTGCTCATGCCGGTCGATGTCCAGAATGCCATTTTCGACTACTACATGACGGTCTTCTCGCTGCTCGTCCGCCAAGCCAAATCCGATGGCACCTACGACAATGGCACGATGGATCTCGGCTCCTCGACGGATCATGTCACCCGTGCCAAGACGCGTGTCTATCAAGGCACCTTGTCGGGGACCCGTTTCGAAGTCCTCCTTCATCGCATCACCGTCGATCGCGGATACTCGTGGGCTGATGTCAAGGCCACGGCGCAGGTCCATCCAGAGGGGCTCTTCCTCTATGGAGCTGTCCAGAAGAATGGTCGTGTCAACCCATGCTTCGTGTATCCTGCTGACAGTGCCACTGGCTCCGGAATCATCCACATTATCCGACCGAACACGGGTCGTCACCAGCAGAAGTCCACCAAGTTTGAAACCTTTGTTGCTCACCATAAGCAGTTTGCGAACTTGGACGTTGCAAAGGCCGCCTGGGACCTGCAGTTTACCAGTAAGTTTTTTGTTCTTTGTGCGCGTAATTTGTTATCTTAACGGCTGTCTGGGGTCCGTTTCTCTCAACGTGTAACACACCACGTCGCGCCTCTTTATGCGACTTGGCCTTGACGCCATCTGGTTTTTTGAACACTCGGTGTTGTCCTCATTGATCGATCGCTCCTGCACTTGCGACAGAGCGACGATTGATCAATGGCTGACCGTCGTCGTCGAGGGTAGAACAAAGGGGAATCACCAGACAGTTGGCGCGTCTATCGCTAATTGATAACGTTCATCTAATGATGTGTACTTTGCAGTTACGAAAGATCAATGTCTGCATTCCTACAACAACGGCGTGAAGCATCCTGCAACCTGCGAAGTTGGTCGTCGTGTCCGTGGCTACTATGTCCTGGCGGGTGCCGTCTTGACCGCCTGGCAAGCCGTTGAAAAGGCCCTCAATCGTGGCCGTGGGGCCCATATTCAAATTGTGCGCATCCAAACGAACGAGAACCAAAAGCTTGTCGGTGTGCTTGTCTCGCCGAATGTCGTCCAAACCCTCGTGGAAGAGCTCGGTTCCCACTATCAAGCGACCCTGATCAAACAATACTGAATTACTACTGCTTCCCGTTCGCTCGTTCGTTGTTATCACAGCGCTGTTTTCATTGCCATCTTTTGTAGCACCGGACTTTGCTCCATTGACACACTTTAGAGATCCTCACTTACTAACTCTGGTTTTATTTCTTAGTTTTATCATTTTGGACACTTTATAATTCACACTTTTTATCGTTGTTTGAGTTGTTTTTAAAAAAAAGGATTGAATGTTTGATGCCAATGATGTCTGGATGTGTCTGTTTGTTACTCTTTTTTAATTTATTGTATTGCTCTACTCTGTTGTTTTACGGTTTTTGCCCTACCCCTCGATGAAATACGGTTGCGGTGCAGACGCTCCTCGGTTGAAACTTTGTCAGCTTCGATCCCGAGGGCATTGTCTGAGTTGTTATCTCTCTTAAGAAATGAAAATGGAAAATCCAAGTGTGTTTATTTGGTATTCGCGATGCAATACTTTAAAATGGCCATGAAAAGTTGGGGATGGATGGCTATGCTACAGTAACTGTACTACCGGGGATGAAAGTTGGAAAAAAGAGAGATCTAAAGGATTTCGAGATAGCTTAACGGCACTCGGCCTCGACGACCGCCCTTTTCGGCCATCACGAAGTCAGTGTCCAAGCCTGGGAGGCGATACACGATGAGGACATCATTCATGCGGACTGTCAGCTCCTGAGGGCTTACGGCTTCATAGTCCATGACGACACGAGCTTGTTTTGTGCCCATATCAGTTGCCTCTAGGCTGGCTGCTGTTGATGGAGCTGTGGTGGTGTCGACATGGCCGTTTTGATTCAGATTTGGCGCACTGCTGTCCTGATGGATCAGGGAAGTCGCTGGCCCAGTGACGACGCTGAACCCAAACTTTAGCACGCTTCATTCAAGCAATAATCTCTTTATATGGACTTTCCAATACACAATTACAACATGATCACATTGGATTACAATAAATATAATACAAGCAGCTCTTTACACATTAGTTACTGTACAGAATCTCGGATGACAAGTGATTTGACTGTTTTTTGACTGGTTTGATTTCTCGACGGAATCTCGGGAATTCGAAGAAAGAAAGAAATTAGATGGGGAATACAATTACAAAAGTTGGCACTCTTTTCGTGACTTGTGATAAGGCGCACTCGGAAGAAGAAGAAAAGAAAAAACCATGGAATACGACAAACTTAAATTAGCACACAATGACGACTGACGTCGGAATATGGAAACGAAAACGGAGGGCAAAACACAGACGACGAAGTGAGATCGGTGGCAATTACGGTTGTTGGAATGGCAATGACGCTTTGACTGTGTCTCACAATCCCAGACCGGAATCCGTCGACGCGTAGCTGTAAATTCAACAAGACCAAAGTAACATTCATTCAGTCAAGGCAAGTCAAGGCATCCATTGAGTCTCAACTAAAGGTGGAAAAAGTGATACACCACGTGGGAACAGTGTCACAAT
>KB455320.1:154762-168288 GCA_000341325.1 Panagrellus redivivus | reverse complement strand
GTTGTGCGTTCGCGCACAAAACGGGAAATTTTCACCTAGCGGGAAATTTTCACCTACACCCACCGAACACCGTTTTGTTTTCCCTTTTTGATAGTGTCATTAATCACGCGCAAACAAAAAGAAGAAACCATCATTCTCGTGTGAACGGCCATCAAAAAGCAATTTGGGGATCGTCAACAGTTAGTTAAACCATCCCTGTCTTGATGCTACTCCGTCGGCCGCCGATGCCGATGGCCTTGAGCCCTTGCCCGCCGGCTGTCGCCACCGCCACCGCTTTTCGTAGGTTTTGCAGTGTATCAAAAAAGTGTCGAAACTGACACTGCCATTCGACCTGATTTACTCGTACTTGAACAAAAACTGTAGTACGTCGATTTTTTGATAGGTAAAAACTGCCGCACCTATGAAGTTCAAAAAATCGAAACTCAAAAACTTGAAACCCGCAAAACGAGTTTCAACACAGTTAATCAGAACTACATAATAACAACAAGCTCATCCATCACAATTTATCAGTAGCGGTGACAAGGCTGCTCTTTGCCGATGCAGGAGATCCGTTGCAGCGTATGCATTCCGAGATAATGGATGGATAGATAGGCTTTGACCATGGTGGGTCTCGTCTCACTCATGTCATCAGTTTCGGATACCGCAAATCTCGCGAATATCCAGGATGCGAACAGTGCGATCCGTAAAGGGCGATGGATTGCTGACAAATTGGAAGGTGATCACTCTATTGGGAATGATTCATGGCTTTGATTCGGAGGTCTTTGAAAACTGTTTATGGGTGAATGACGAATAATGTCAAATTTATCTAGGGGACTTCAAAATGGATAATGGCTAAACTGAAAGAATTGTACAATGGGTTCGCCGAGGTGTAACTTTATGTAATTATATTTAGTCCTTTAAAGTTTTGAGTTATAAGCTTAAAACTGCAGAGATGATGTCATCTGTACTATTTATAGCAGCAAAATAATAAAATTTTGGCATCTGTGCCGGATAATTTTAGCCCATTTCTTGATTCGCTAAAAACTGTAACATTCGTTAAACTCTTTAAAAATTTTAGTTTAGTATTATTGACTTTCGTCAGGGTTATAAAGGCATATTTCATTATCACTCACGACGGGACCACCGTTTGAATAGAACGCCAATACAGCCGCACAGCGCGCGCACACGATCGAGCCCCAACACAGTGAGCTCCGCCCCAAAAAAATGATGATTTGACTTTCTTTAGACGAACACAAAATTGGTTAGAGCTACAGCCATGAAATTTTGCACATAGATTAAACAAAGCCTGCTGAATCGATTGAAATTAGCCGAATTTTAATTTAAATTACGTTTTTCGCCGGTAATCGCTACTGTAAAACTACGCTGAAGTGGTCTCGTCGTGCACTGTAAAAAACTGGTTCAAACTTCATATCTGATTTCCAGGTGCATCAAAATTGCGGTCAATTACACCTTTTGCCGTCGTAATTCACTTGTACATTACAAGTGCATCCGTGATCAATCTCGATCATGTTCGGACAGGTTCATGTCAATCAAGCCCATTGCATTCCTCATGTTTACGGGTCAACTTGTGTCGCAAAAGGTGCGAATAACAATGTCGGAAGCTCGTTCATCGCCTTGGGCGATAACTGTTGTCATTAATCAACTTGGGAGTGATTTGTGGTTGCACTTTGGAAGTTTTCAACTGAGCTAGATATTTCGGTTCTTAAAAACACAGGAAAAAACATAATTTTGAATTGATTACCAAGATGCCGACCCCGAATGCCAACCCATGTGCTTCTTTGCAAAGCAGAACCCCGACCACCGTCATGCTTTACACTTACTTATAACCCTGCACCAGTTCGATGACCCTGGTATGCCCTTCCTACGATGCTGCATGCGGCGGCGTCTTTTTCTGGCAATTAAGAAATGCTCATTTCAATGCAATCTGTGTCTCCTTCATCAAGACTCTCGGCAGTATTGGCCTTATTGAAGGCGCCATCGAGCAGGCAAAGGAGGACATCTGTGTGCAGACAGGGCCCGTCTTTGTTGACCAAACCTATTTAGTGGAACGGTAGATTTAGCGCCGAAGCTGCCAATATTGTTTCTTTTCGAGGCGGAATTGAGCAATAGATGGAGTAATGTCGGCGCATGGATGGAAGCAAGGCACTGCAGGATGGAGGCCCTTCAGACAGATCGTGTTAATCTCATTGAAATGGGGCGATGAAATTAAATAAATCTGCAACATGGAGAGGGCTTTGGAGAGATTTGAATGCGTTCGGTGGTGTGTTCGAATTTGTGAAATCGAAATAAACTGGTGGTTGTAGCTGTCAAAAATGTTGAAAACTAAAAAAGTAATAAGTAAGTTTATGATAAAATATCAAAAACCCCGAAAGACCCAAAAACTTGAACCCAAAATGCCCCTTTTATCCCCCAATCCCCAAAGGCGCTCATTACCACCACTCACCCAACCACAAAAACAAAGTTCCTTCCGCTATTTACATCACAGCATACTGTACCCTTGCCGCTTAGTCTGCTCGCGCATGCCCTCAAGGGACGTGGCAATCACCTCAAATGGAACCTACTTTTGTTTCTTTCATGCCATGGCCATATGACTATTGCCATTGTCTACAATTCGATTGATATTAGGCCAAATTTCAAGGCTTCCAGCTTCTAGCGTGCTTCAAGATGGCATTTGGCAATGGCCCCGTCGCGAATAATTATAAAATTAGAAATTTCTGAAAAGAAAAAAGACAGTAGCATGCTTTGCATATTTCTACAATTGATAATTGCGGGGGTGGGTAACTCATCATGACAAAACTGAAACGGTTTCGAGAGGTATACAAAGGAAGTCTTTTCAAACGAATGACTTGCTTACGTTTGTATGTACAATTGACTTTAAATGTGATAATTATTTCTGTAATTTGTATGGAATTATGTTTCAACTGGTTTGTAGCGTTTTCGAAAAAAGTAAACTGCAATATTGGGCGAACTTAGTCGATTAAGAGGTCAAAAACACTCAAAATCATCACCCAACACCGGATGCCCTCCGGCAAAGATGCCATCAATGCCATCAGTATTGTCGCTTTTCGGTCCTACTTATCTATGGGGGTCGCCGCTGTCTGGTGGCTTCCGACTCCGTTGTCTGGTTCTGGTGTGTTAATTATTCGATGAAGACGCAGTGCCATTTTGATGAGTCGCCGTTGTCGGTGGTGGTATCCCCTGAGGGCATTTTACGGGTATTTTTGGATTCAAATTGGGTTTTGTGGGCTTTTTTGGTGTTCTTTTTTAAAATTATGTCTAAATCAGAAAACTGTTACGCGTTGACACAGTTGGTGGACCCAAAAACAGGTATATCAGAAACCCCAAAACCCATCTTAATTTCATCTTCCCCCCTGTGGCATTAGTTGCGAGGGCGGCGTCAACCCCCCTTTTTCTAGGTTGAAAATGGTGGGGCGCGACAGGCATGGAGGGCATTCATGCTCATTGCCAGAGGGCGGCGAGCTGTGCCGTCACTGGTAGGCTGTCATCGTCGTCGTTGCCGTCGACGTCGGTGGCGCTTGTGTTCCATTTCGCGCTGCCATCTCTTGAAGGCCCTCTGGCGACACTCCATGTCCACTACTCATTTTCAACAAGGTTTTTTGGGGGCCAGAGGTCTGTGGCATCCTTTTTTGTATTTGTTGGCCGGTTCAGTCTGCCTTCGACAAAAAAACAGCGTTCGAAACCAAGCCAACCCAGTTCCAACTCATTTCTACCCAAAATGTTGCTATTTTAAAACCAAAAGCAACAAAAAGCCCTCATACCCCATTTTTCGGGGGTGTCCACAACCCTTCAGGCGGTTCCATGTCCATGTCCGGGGCTCCTAAGCAGCGCAGCCAGCAGCGCGATGTCATGAATAATGAAAAGATCTCGTTTTTTTCGTTCGGCATCTGAAAAAATAGTAAAAGGACCATTGAACTCAAGCCCTTTTTGCGACTTTTCAACTGGACCTAAGCCTGGACGTCATCATCATCAGCTAAAATCGCTTTTGTATTGTCCATCCATCCAACCCATCCATCACTATCACTACCACTGGAGCATGTCCAGCGCACTTCTGGAAGTCAGTTGGCCATGCAAAGGTGCACTTCATGTCCATCGCGTGGCCATATGTCTTGCGACGCGCCTTTTAGCCTACTTTTTCAGAGCATCAACCCATTTCAAACAACACTACAACCTTATTACCCATTGTTATCATATAACACCTCTGTCCACAGCCCAACTATACCCTAGAATTCGCTCCCCACAGAAGTCGGTATTCTCGGGTAATGACAGTGTTCAAGTGCGTGTTATTGCTTGAGAATACAAATTTCTGGGGGACCGTGTACATCACCTGTTTTATAAATTCGTAAATCGCTGCGGTAATTGGACTGATTTCAACGAATTTGACGCCATATTGTGCTAAAATGATGTTTATTGAAACATAATTGAAAAAAAGATGTTGCAAACTCCGGAAATACCGTCTGTAAAAACCGCATGCCGACAATCGAGACACGTGTTCAACGGCCAATGGCACTTTAATAGCGGTAGAAGCAGACTATTGACTACAATTTTCTAAAAAGGTGGCTATTACGGCATGCTGCAGGGAAGTACGAAACTATGGTTTTTGTAGTGGTAATGAGTCTGTGGGGCTGAAGTCAAATGACAGGTGTGAAATTGGATGGTTGGACTTTTGTAAGTTTTTGGAATGTTTTATAGAGCTTTAAGGTGATTGTATGCTAGTCAAAGGTGATATAAACTAGTTGATGAAGCGTTTTACAGCATATTTAAAACTACTGTGCCAAATAACAAATTTTAAGAATTGAACAATAACACATCACAAAATCATATCAAAAATGGTAGAATCATTTGATTTCACACCCGCAGGGACGGAGTAAGTTTCCAAAAGCGCGATGTCAACGGGTTGCATGTGTGGGGTTATATTGGGCGCCAAAAGAGAAGCACAACCTCAAACGGTCATTTATTGATTTTTCCTATGTACTATTTTTCGACCTGCGCATGGATACATTTAAGCTTTCTGTGTTGTTAGCCCTAATCTCACTTCTTCCCTCTGTTGGATCACTGTTATCCGCCATTGTTCATTCTAGTTGAGTTACCGTGTCCTCGACCATGCCATATCCTCTTACTAAGTTGCCATATGGTCTCCGCTGCCGTCTAAACAAACTTTCTAGTCCTGTTGAACGTTTCAATCTTCAAATTGCCGCAGGCGATGCATCCATTTGTCCACCAAGACTACAAATCGTTCAAGAACGTTTTGATCGCCCATGGTTTGTCTACGAGAATGGAACAGTTGTAGTATATAAAAGTATACATGACCAAAAAAATGGAATACCGTTTGCAGTTAGTGAAGATACTCTTGCATACTGTTACGGTTTAGTTACGTTTAACAGTTTTGACCTTGAAGCCTGGAAATCTGATATTTTTGGACACTTTTTGTTCCAAACTGATGATATTGCTGTGCGCAAATCTCGCATCGCCATTTCTAGACCGCTTTTTGAAACGATGAATACAACGCTACCAAACATCGGTCATTTGAACGTTCGAGAGAGTACCGTAGCATCACAAATGAATTTCACTGATCTGCTTACTGTGTTCCCAAATCTCTATTGGTTTAATAACGACACGTGTGTTGTTTCCCCGAATTGGACGGCTCAAATTCTACAGGTCGAGAAACACTCGCTAAAGGAATTGGTTATGAGTATAAACAGTTTGGCACTGTGCAACAACCTTAATTCGGATGAGTTGCTGACAATGCTGCAAGTAAGGGTTATTTTTTTCTTTACACCTTTAATATAATGATTTATAGGCACAACGTCTTGGGTTTAGAGTTCTAATATTTTTCGATTTGGCCGATTCAGATTTGTACTTCACAGAGGTACGGCAGTTCATGGACCAAAAGCTTATACCACAAAGCTCTCCTGATTATGAATCAGATTGCACTAACGTTGGCATTCGCTACAATAAGAACTTTTATTTTTGGTGTTTACCACACACACAAGAAAGCGACGATTCAAGTTAAAACGAGCATAATGCACAAACGCGAAAACCATATTGTTTAGTTTTTGTGAATTACGACTTGCGTAAACTTAAGACTTAAAATGTAAAAAATGTAAACTTGAGTAAAGTGACGTTATTTTTGGTGTTCATTTAAATAACTCTTAATTATAAAATAAATAAGCATGCCAATTTAAAAGAAATTTATAATAACACACCACAAATCTTATCAAAATGCATCTTTATTTCGTACCAGCAGGGACGGAGTAAGTTTCAAAAAGCGCCATGTCAACAGGTTTCATGGGTGGGGTTTCATTGGGGGCCAAAATTTTAAACAATCCCTCAAAGTCTGGTCGTGTTTCTGGATCCTGTGTAAAACACAGTAACATGACGGCCTTGATTAGATCGGGCGTGCCTTCGGGCGCTGACATAGGGGCTTCTTTTGACAATATCTGGAAAAAACTGTTAATTGTTGTTACGATTCAAAGTTAGCTCACTTTCGCTTTTGCCTCCGTATTATTCATGTTGGGGAAGGGGTCAGTTTTGCAGTGTGCAAAGATCTCCCAGATCATAACGCCAAAGGACCACACATCGCTCTTCGTGGAGAATTCACCTTTTCGCAGGGTTTCGGGCGCGAGCCACTTGATCGGCATCGATTTCAGCTTGTCTAGTTTCAAGACATTCGTGTCTGCCACGGATAAACCGAAATCACTGATTTTGACTTCATCCTTACTTGAAAGAAGACAGTTCCTGGCAGCTATGTCACGATGAATGACTTTTCGGGCCGCGAGATAACACATTCCGCGACAGCCGCCGATGGCGAAATCAGTGAGCTTTTCTTTGGACAGGTCGGGATTGTCTTTCAGTTTGTTCTTTAGGCAACCGCCTGGTGCCAATTCAAGGATGATCATGACGGGTTCCTCTTGGGCGGCGACACCTATCATTCGGACGACTGAAATGGGATAGTTTTTAGTATAAGCTGGATGAATCGAGATCAAAATTACTATTAGGATGGTCAAACCGCCTCATAAGCTTGGCTTCCTTCATGAATTCTGCCCTTTGCTTCTTATTCATGGCACCTTTGAGCTTCTTTACGGCGACGTCGATGGTTTCCTTTTCGCCGGTTTTCATTTTGCCAACGTGGACATCACCGAAAGCGCCGCCACCAAGCTTTTTGCCTACTTCGATGTGCTAAAATTTCGTTTAATAATATAAATTATTTACTGCATCTAGTACGCTTTACTTTACAATGATACGGTATAATTTTGCGCCTAACGTTTAAAAACTGTTATCAATAATTAGCGGTACACCAAAGTTGTACTGTACCGGCATAATGTACGCAAAAAACTAACATAACCTTAACCGAATACTTACATCATGAAGAATATAAAAATCCGGTCGCATTACGCCCTTAATTAGCACTGTCCCATCAGCTTGTACCGGTGTCTTTGTGTCAATGTGCTGTTGCACTACGTTGTAGATGTTTGAATTCTTCAAATCCTTCAACCACCACTTCTTATCACCGTAATTGAACAGAATATGCCGGATTCTGCCCTTGTTCATGACGGATATCGCATACTTGGGCCGACCACCGACATCCGTTTTTCGTACCAGGAAATCGCCATCGTCCAACAGCAAATCACTGATTTCGTCACGTGGCATCAGACCGTGATACCACGGAAAGCAGATCAGCATGCGTGCGATATCGGCATCGACCGTTTCATCCGGCTGTTCCGTCGATTTATCCGCTTTTTCAATGGTGGTCCTCGTCGTTTGCGTTTTGGCCGTTACTGCTGCTACGGTAGTTTTTGCCGGGGATACCATTGTGTGGGTGTCAGATTCGTGGTGTTCGCTTCTAAAACCGCAGGTAATGCCAAATTACGGAGGTGGAAAGCATACTTTTTCTGTTTAGTCGTTTTATCATCCTTGTCCTTTTTCTTATCCTTCTCCTTGTCTTTGTCCTCCTTTTTCGCATCGGAATCCTTTTTATCGTCCTTTTTGTCTTTATCGTCCTTCTTATCTTTGTCCTTGTCCTTATCCTTGTCTTTTTCCTTATCCTTGTCCTTTTCAGGCTCCTTCTCGATGGTCGCGCACTTCTCCGTGGTCGCTTCCTTTTGTCTTCTCTTCTTTTTGGCAGTTTTGACCTCTACTGGTGGCGCTTCCTCATCCTTGGTTGCTAGCTCCTTTGTTTGCTCCTGCGAACAGCCTTTCGCTTTTGATCTCTTCTTTTTTCTGTAATTTTGGAGAGTTTAAACTGAGGAAAAAATAAGATAAACATACGCCATTGGGATCTCCTAGTTCAATTCAATTCAGCGCAACGGTCCTTCTGCCAACTTACAAAAGTGGCCGAAGTACTCGCGCGAGTCAGAGTGGCCTTCAGCGACGCGATGGATACACCTGTCGACTGAGGGCGGAGGGAATACTCGAGGGGGGAGGTGCCGTCGAGGCGCCTGAGGCGGTGTGTGTGATGGTTTTTGGATGTAAATTTGGAAAACTGCACTGCCTGTTTGATATGGCGATCGATATGGGGGGTTTGAAATGTAATAAAACTGAAAATCGTTCTCCCGTGCCCCACAAAAAGTCAAACTTTCACCCAAAACTTTGCATGTCCACACCTTTGTCAACTCCAACATGCATCCAAGCATCCATGGATGCCTCACTTTGTCAATAAATCAAGTCCACGGAGATCGATCGCATCGATAAACGCAACTGTTGTGAAATAGTCAAATGTTTGTCCCTTCAGCATCCTCGGCCAATGAACATTGAAAAATCTTGTTTTTTATGCGTAAACATCAATAACTAGCACTTCCGATCATTCGAACATCGCCTGTTTTTGTACCATTTTCAACGCAACAAGCAACAATGGCCAGATAACTGCCTTTTCTAACTTTTTGTAGGATCCGTCAAACTTCTCTATTTACACAGTGACTACAGCGCTAGAGTGCTGCCAAACTTTTCCCACTTTTTTGCAAAATAAGTACTATAACCCCTATCTTTCTGACTCGGGGCGGGCTTTGCGTGAAGGTGAGGCGTGCTTCAGGTCGGCGCTCCCAAAAAAACGCGTTTTCCACGTTATTGTGGGACAAAGGAAAAACCATTCATTCTTCCGACGTGGGCCTAGTTTGCAGCCTCTCCATTTTCCTTCTCTCTTTCCGGGAATACACCAACCATCATCTCTCCGTGTTTTTTGCTAGTGTGCCTTGGGGGCAAAAAGCAATTCACAATTGAACATTCAAACAACTGTCTTTTTTGAATTTTAATACCTACTGATCAGCTGCACTGACACCGGCCCCACCCTCCGATTGCATTGGTGTCGATAAGCGTGTTTCGAGCCAGCATCATCACAGTTGGTACTGCATTATGTCATTTGGAGTGATGTCAACTTGGTTGTTTGTGTTGTTGAATTTGTGTGGAGGCATATTTGCATACAACATTTGGCACTTGTTTCCGGAGAATGGCACTGGGAAGCCGATTGATGGTTCAAATTTGAAAACGAAAACGATAACTGCGTCGAAAAATGTTGAAATTTCTCGAGATATTGATGCGAAAACTGGCTGAACATTGCGGATTTTGAAGTTTAATATTTGTTTGTACAAATGAGTAATCTTTTCGTGCGTACATAAAACTGTTTATTTGCACAATTTCACTTTTCACTTTTTGTGATTTTTCTTTATTTCGAACTGATTTATGGAAATAGCATTGCATCACCGGCATGGTTTCTAGTTAAGTTTGACATTTTAGGTGGTTTTTTACATTTTGTAAACTGTGCAGCTTTTGCATTATGGTATTTCAAATGACTTGCGCATACCACTCGGCGTTTTCCTTCTGACAGGCAGGATCTTCCGGCATGAAGTGAAGATTCGGATAGAAGAGAAAGTAGAACAGGACAAATGTGACGAAGAAGAACATGAAGATCATCTAAAAGAAATCGGTTTTGGTAGTAATTTAAAACTGCGTTTCTCGATACCTGTGAAATATAGTGACTCCGACGCACACTTCTGTGGGTAACCCTCCATTGGGGCAAGAACTTGCTCATTCGACGACTTTTCCCACCAAAGAGCACCGTGCCAGCTTCATCATCTGCGGGATTTGTGCCATTGAGCGCAGTCATGGGCACGGTGTAACTTATACTTGGCCTGGAATGTCAACAGAGGGTATTTGGGTTGGATTTTTTGGTTTAAACTGTTGAGAAAATACTCAAATTTGAAAGAATTTTTTTAAATTGTTAACAATACAGCGCTCAATTTGTAAAAGAACTTTCAAAAAGTAAAATTCCCCGCAAACCGCACCTCCTCTGATGGGTGTTGACGTCATCGGTCGTCAGCGTAAACGTAACTGGCGCCGAGGCAGACGAAGCGAGGTTGTTTCCTTCCACGTCATGGTTCTGATTGTTGTTATTTTGCTCGGGAATCACAACTGATGGAACATTGCCATTCGGGGAGCTGTGCTGATCGAGGGGTTCGCAAGGGGTTTCGACGCGGAGGATTGGGAGGAAGCTTTGGAGGCCATCGCTAAAATTTCTGTTTTAAAACTGGTGTATTCGTCGGACTGTCGTACCGTTTCTTAGACCCCTTCAATTTCTCTCGAATATACTTAAAAACAGCCAACTTGATCAGCGAAAAGAAGACAATCATGAAGCAAACGCCGAGATACACGTCCATGGCTTTGATGTAGCTAACTCGGGGCATCATTTCGTTGTAGGAAAAGATTAGGAAGGTTATTGCGAGGATTATTGATACCATATCCTGTAAATTAAAACTGTTTCTTGAGCTAAATGCAGATATCTTACCTGAAACTCCGTTTCGCTCTCCATCCACAGTGAAACCCAACTCGTAATAACGACCGCCGTCGACGGAATTATCAATTGCAAGAAACAGAATCCACTGGACCTTGAAAAAACAAAGCAAACATAGAGCCGAGAATAGTCTCCAGTCGCGTAACTTTCTAAATGGCTGGTGACATAGGCCTCTTTGATCCGAAAATCAGGCAATCTGATCTTTTGCAAAGTAAGGGAATCGATAACTTTCGACCATTTGTACCGTACTTGGTCAGCGGTGTACCCATATGATTCGATTCCGAGTTTACAGACTTGCGTATCGAATGGGAAGAGCGTCAAATCCATAGGACACTCGGCGACGATGGAAATTCGCCGACTGTAGAGTACATTGCCACTGTTCCTCAGCCGGAGAAGCGATCGATGACTTATTGACTGTTTTTGAGGGTTTTTACTGGCAATGGCATTCGGCATGAAGGTGTCAGGATGCCAGAGGAAGTTGGTATAGGACTCGTGGAGGGCGAGTTCGGTTTTGTTTTTGAATTTGGTAATGTTGTATTGGAGCCGATTGTCGATCCAGGCTTCGCGGTAGAAGAGCTCGAGGGCATAGTCCTGAAGGGGATTGAAATGATAAAAACTGCTGAACAAAATCTTGGAGTTAACGAAACCCACCATAGTAACCTCCGAAACGGCCCTAATATTACTAACGACAATCGAAACCTCAACATCGACCGGACCGCCCTCATTCTCCGGGCACTGTCTATGGTCATACTGTATCCTTCGCAGGAACTGGAGGAAGTCTCTCGTCTCACTGAAACGCTTTGCCATCAATTTGAAACCCCAATTTAAAGAAACATAAGCGGAAGAAGCGAATGAAAAATGCATGCAAAAAGCAAACCACCAAAAGCAAATTCCATTTTATCGAATTTTCTCACCCGTAGATACTCATTCGCGGGTCCTGTCGTGCGCTGCGAAGGAAAGGATTGTTTAAATTTGGTTAAAAAGCGGAATTGAAAAAAATCAAGCAGATTGATAAAATTTTAATAATAAGGCACTTCAAACTGAGATGATTTATTGTGAAACCTACCCCTGTTCGAAGACAGAATCCTTGGTTAGAAGTGGCTCGCCATCGCCGAAGGACATCTGCTTCTCGGCTGATGGCGGCTTCTTGTGTGCTTTTCGACCGTTTTGGGCACCGGAATTCGTCCAATCATCTTCGACAAAATCATAATCGTCTGAGAAGAAGTCATTTGAATCGTCACTGGCAAATAGGTCTTCGGATTGGTCGTCGGTTAGCTTTGGGGTTTGCTGCAATGGGTTTTTAGTGTTTTAAACTGAGATTGTGGCTCAAATCCTACGTCATTATGGCCAGTTGCACTCGTAAGTAAGAAGCCCGTAGAATCGGCGATGCCTGCGGCGTTGACAAATATAGTCCCGACAAATATGGCCACAGTCCGCCAATCTGGGACCATTTTGTTTACCAATGCCCTTCTAAAACACCGAAACTCTTATTTAAAACGGCCTTCACCAGGACAGGAAGCTCTTCGTTTTATCAATTCAAACTCGACGATGGCACATTGTCCTTGAAGGGGACCAAACTGAAAGTCAAACAGAATATAGCCATTTTGCATTCATTGGCGGCACTGGCACACATGGCCAGCTTCACGCGTCGGTTTCACGCCGAAAATCGCACAATAAAATCTAATCTTGGCCAATTGCCGGGAGGAAACGGCAGGCAAAGGAAAGCTGTTGCGTTATGTGCCGAAGAGCACTCCGGCATTACATAGCCGTGCTTTTGTTTTGACCGCCCGATGGATGGGGCGTCGAAAAGGGGAAAGTTTCGAACGTTGCCTCAGGGGATGGGTTTGAAGACGAGGGAGCGGGGTTCTGAATCTGGGGAGGGCGAGATGTAGGCGACGGGTGGGTGGAAATAGGAGGAGGATGACTGATTGCTCCTGGGGGTGGGCGAGGAAAGGCGTTCGACGGCGAAAGTTGGGGTCAGTGGGTTCGGATGGGTTTTTTTAAACTGAAGTGTCTTCGGAAATGTAGCGTTTGAATCTTGAAATTGATAAACAATATCAGACGAATTCATAATCGAACAAGTTTTCATCAAAAACAAACTGTTTGCGCCAAAAATGCCAAAACTTTAACCGCAAACAGGAAAATATGCAAAATATGTATAAACTGGATCGCCGTAGGACTCAAAAATCATAACCAACAACAACCTCAAATCCCTCCCCCAATAAAACCCCCAAAACATCCCCAAAACCCATAAAACTCCCCAAATGTGCCCTCGTTAACACCGCTTTTGATCATCTCGACGCAACATGGCACTGCTCATAACCAAACGCACCTGTTTTTTGAGCCATCATAACAATTTTCTTCGTTTCACATAACCAAAATTTGAAATCTCAAATCGCTAGACTGAGCCACCGACGACGACGACAACGCCTTCACCCTGATCGGATGTGTTATATGTGATTGCCCCCAGTGGCAGTCATGGGGTACTACAAGTCGGCCACTTTGACATTGCAATTGCAAAATACGCAATGAAGTGGATGGATTTCAACCTATGGCAAGCTTCACGGGCCGAGATCGTGTCGACTGAACGCGAAAACGGAACGATGAAGTCGGGCATTGACGCAGAGCGGAGACATGGCACCGAAATCGAAACCAGATGCGGGGACAGGAAAAAACGATGTACGGGTGTCGAGAGTTTATTGGCACGAGGGAGGTGATGGGGATG
>KB455320.1:113114-154752 GCA_000341325.1 Panagrellus redivivus | reverse complement strand
TGTGCGTTCGCGCACAAAACGGGAAATTTTCACCTAGCGGGAAATTTTCACCTACACCCAAATGTGGTGGTGGGACTCGGGACAGGGCAGGCAGACTGTCATATCGGAAACACGGAATTCGTACAAGCAATATTTACAAATTGGTTGTATTTCGAATCGAACAAAGTTTATCAGACCACAAACAGGCTGGCGATTGGTGATTGATATAAAAATTCGGGGCAACATTTTTATTCTACAGGGGCGATTGCTTGTTAACAACCATTTCAAAGGTAAAAACCACTAAAAAGCCATGCTTAACAACCTTTAAAACGGACAATTGTTGACAGGTACTATACAACTGCAATAAAAAGTTCAATAAAAACCCCCAAAAATTGCTGGTTGCGTTGAGTCAACAAAAAAGGCACGTAAAAAACTGATGGAATGCACACCAAGGTCAACAAGCTGGTCTGATTCAAGCATTTTTTGTAAGTTTTAAGCTTAAAAAGTTTCCTAACATGTTTACAACAGTCATAAAAAGGTAAATATATGCAGTATTTGAAAGTTAAACGTTAAAATTTGGAGAAAATTAGCTGCCGAACAGTTTTTTAGCAACTAAAAGTTCCGACAGTCAAGGAAAATGAGGTCGACAAAGCCCGTGACTCTTCAACTATCGACCTCTTGTTGTGTTTTTTTGTTATTTCACCTCCTTCCACTGTTGTTTATCGTGATCGACGAGGGCTTGCGCACTCATCTCTCTTCGTTTTTTTTTCTTTCAGTAAGTTTTGTGAGGAGTCAAAGGAGATTTTGAAAAAAGGTAAGTTTCTGGTTCTCGGTAATGTTCAAAAATTTAATGAAAAGCAAAACTTTTGCAGTTTTTTAAACTTAAAATCAAAAAATTAAATATACTAAACAACAAACTTTAATCAAACAAAAAAATTTACGAAGGGGAACACATCACATTATAATAAAATAAAATTTATGAGACAACACATCGCGTAAATCACAAATCAATGAAAATGCATGCTTTACATGAATTGGAATTGGAATCAAAAAGGTTGTATCCAAAATCCAACATCGCATCCGTCTACGCTCATCCGCGCATGACAATAACCCTGGTCCGTCGACCGATTAACAGGATTGGAATTGGAATCGAAGACTAAAAAAGGCAGCAACCACATACCGGTACCAATTGTGACTGTCAATGTCGTCACTCAACTCGATCCTCTCCGACAACTTGCACCAGTTGAGTTTTGAGTCGTCTGTCTGGGTGAAAATAGGCATCAAAATGCACAGCGTGACAGTTACTAACCTAAATAGGCATTTTTGACTTACATAATTGACTTGTTTCTATTTGTTGTCATGTTTTAACTTGCTAAGTTTTCAATAAACTTCAAGCATTTCATAAAAACATACTTTAATGACAAATTTATATTTTTTCTGTTCCAGTACGCCGTCCCACAACAATAAATAATTGCTTTACTAATGTTGTACTTTTTAGGGCCACTGGGGCGCAATTTTTTATATTGAGCAAGTCGCACTGCTTTTAACCGACTTATTTCTGTTAACAATTATGTCATTACATTACATTGTGTCTACAACTTACCTAAAAGTTATTTTTAAGAATGAAGAAAAAGGTGGAACCATTTGCCACGCCAACACGAAAAAGACAATTGTCATCGTCGAACAACTTTGTGTTATAACACTCAAAGCAGTTGATATTTCAAATCCGAACAAGCGTTACTTATTTCTAAAAAAAATTAAACATGGTAAACTATTACAAAACCTGGGTTTTGTGCGTTCAGCTTTCTTACGGTATACCTTCAATAATTGCTCAATTTGGTGTTCTCTGGTTGCTAAATTTTTCTGACAGTTGTATGCAATTTCGAAGCAGTTTCTATACATTGACGACACGTTTAACATTTTATGATCTAATGCTTTACTTGTGTTTGAATGTGCGACATAAAGCGTTTCTATATAAACCCATCAGTCAATTTATTTTTCATACCTTATTGAACAACATCGACTCCGGCGACAAAGTTATAAAATTGGCATTTTATTTCTTTTATTATCTGCGCAGCATTTATACGATTGCCGAATCTGTTAACAGATGCGCATTGTTGTTTCCACTTAATACACGGGAACCTTACAAATATGAAAAGAAAATGACAAACGCATTTGAGTCGTTGCCTAGTGTTGCTGTTGTCATCTCGTCAATCTTGTGTTTTGCTCATTTTTTATATCCATTCAGCGGATACTTGTGTATTGCTATTGTTGGATTGGTTGTTGCGGTCATTTGTCTGTGTTTGAACGGATATTCTATTTTTCTTTACAAACGACGGAAACAGACATCTCAAAAGCGACTTGATTTTGAACTTTTTGTATATGTTGTTATTGATGTGGTAGCTTACTTGGCACACGTTGTTACCAATGTTTATCTTTTGCATAACAATTCTCCGAGACTCCTTCAAGTTTTTGAAGCTATACTGCATGTTCCTTTAACATCTAAAGATAGAATGTCTATAATTGCGACTTTTGCCAATTACAAATTCTTCGAGAGTATCTATTTCCTTCAAACTTGGATCATCGATTTCGAATGTCTTCACCGACCTTGGGTCCTGTTTTTGTTATGCAGACGTTTTCGTATAGCTGTAATGTATTGCGCTTTTCCTAATTATCGTGCGAATTCTGTGAAAACATTAGCAATCAACGTAGAAACTAACAATCAGAATCAACCGCCTCTGTTTTTCACATCGACTAATTTGAAAATGGTACCAGTAACCTGATTTGATAATTAACGACTGTCTGATGTAATCAAGGCAATACTGACCAACAGTATAGTTAATTTATTTTTGACAGTTTGCATAAATGTGTTTTCTTCTGAATTAACGATAAATTAAACTTTTGGTTGACTATAAATCTGAATCCACCGGCATTCTCAAGGCTTACAAACACCGTTTGCACGATATATACATTCAAATATCAAAGAGCTACAAGGGCATTTGCTTTTTGAGCCCCTTGGGCTTGGCCACGTTCAACTTTCGGGGATCCAGGTGGATCTCGCAGTGCTCTCAAATCAGGCGAACTAGTAGTGGACGCGGATCTTGGTGCGGGAACGACGGCAGTTTCGTAATAAGCTTTCAATGAATGCGCGCAATCACTGAGAGCCTTATCATACATAAAGTCCGCATCAACCCTCCAGGCATGCCGGACCATCAGTCCGAAAATAATCATCGAAAATATCGGCAAAGTGAGTGATTGGAGCTCATTCCAAAAAGCCAAAACAGTGATCGATCTTGAGTCTGCGATGAATTGCATCCACGGAAAGTAGCCCTGCAAGGCAAGGAAGATGTGTCGATCAAGGAGCACATTCGTTAAAAATAGAGTTATCGACACCAGGACGATGGGAAACGTGATTTGAGTCTCGGCGATGGAGGCATGGATGCGGAGGCTGACGCGTTTTTGTTGGGCCTGAAAATTACTTTCATAAAAAAATTGAAAAATAGAAAACGATCTCACCAAAACAGTACTCGTCTGAAGTTGCAAAACTGTATAAACTGCGAGTGAAAAGATCACAATGCCAATGATAACAAAGAAAAACTGCCGATATTGGACGAGATTCGAATAATGCGCGACACAATGAGCATGAATATCGTTATTTTTAACCGGCGATCGGAAGATTACCATTAAAGGCGTTGCAAATTGTATGGCGACAATGATTCCGGCAATGGCATTTTTGATTGCCTGAGGCGGATAAATTAGAGTGTTGATGATTCTTTCGAGGGAGAAGGCGGCTGTGCCGGAGTAGATTAGGAACATTAGCATGTTGGTTATGTTTTTTATCACTAAAAATTACAATTAACTTTTGAAAATGCCAAAAACTTAGATGAAAACGAACAGTAACAATCCTTCTGCCCAAAACTCAACCAATGGCACCGCTCTTCCTGTGGTCTCAACACGACTGCGTGCAAATGATACACACTTGAAATCATCACGCTGACATTTGCCAAAATCAGCCCCACACAGAATCCTGTCGCTACTATTCTAATATGTGTGGGATAGATTTTCCATACCAGCAACAAAAACACCATTAAAAACAAACATAATATCGCGAGTAATGTTGATCCAGTTTGAATGGCGAAAATTATCCGTAACAATTTCGAATCCGTGTATAGTGCCGATACGGAAGCGCAGATGTCCGGCATATCGACCGCCGTCAACTACCTTAAAATTATGTAATGATTATGTAAGCAAGGTTAAAAAGGTGTGAAGTGTAAACAGGTAGGCGCCGAGTGACTGTTGACGTTCAAGGGCATGCGCGCGACAAAATGCAATTAATGTGCGTGTAACAATTTTGACAATTCAATTCATTCGTGAAATAGGATTGAAAATCGTGTAGAGCGGCAATTTCAGGATGGATCGCATTGCCGCCGCGTCGCCTCAGGGTTTATTGAAGGTTACATATAGGGGATGTGGATAGGATAGGTTGTAGGTAAGTGCCCCTGGAACGGAGAGCGAAAAACCGCATGGAAGTTCGAGGGCATCAGAAGTTTCGGAACAACAGACGTGTGATGAATGCATCAAATTCAAGGGTGCTCGGTCGGAAAAGTGGTCGGATTTTTTCAGACGGATGGATGGGGGATGCAGGAAGATGGATGAATGCACTGCGCGAAAGCGCAGGACCCACTTCAACACCTTTTTGGCGGCGCAAACCGCCTTAGGGCGCGTGTCAACGGTTAGGGCGGGAGTGACTTCCGTTCTGTGTCTCTCCCGCAAGACTGTTGTCATTCCCGATGACCCCGTCTTTTTTGGCGCCCGCCGAACAGCGAATCCATGTAGAGAAACAAGAGAGCTAACTTTTTATACAAAAAAGGATGCGCGCGTTTTTATGCGCATTCGGCAGATCAAAAAGAAGTGAAAAAGACCTAACATAAACCCACATTGATACTGATTCTTATTTATGTTTGGGGGTTGACATTGACATCAGATATTTACGCACATCGGGAAAAACGAACGTCACTTTTTGGCAAAACACGATTGCATTCTGCATTACACTTTTTTGTTTTCTGAACCTGTTATTGCTTTCGTGTTGGGACCAAATTTGGGAAATATTGTTTTTAACTAAATTTTATTCAACGCAACGCCACAGATATTAAGAGTTACCAATCTACGTTCTCACATTTCACTTCTCCTTTGGTAACCTTCTCGATGAAATCGCAGTATGGAGCGACTTTCGTGTAGGCTCCTGAACGAAAAATCATCACTTGCATCAAAAATTCTCGTAATTACCATGATCTAACAACACAGCTTTATCCCCCAGAGTCTTATGTTCAGTAGCCCCTCGGGCAATGATTCCGACCTGATACCTCGGTTTGACTCGGCTGTACATCGGGCCGCCGCTATCACCACCCATCGTGCCTTGATCTTCACCACCGGCACAGTACTCGCGTTTGCGTAGGCTGAAAGTGTTACAAAACGCCTAAAGCTAAATGCATTGCGCCACTTACAATTTCTTGCAAAATGCATCCTCACGAACTTTAATACTGTTAAACGTATACGTATCAGGGCTATCAAAATTCTTCCCGTCATTGGTATGGTTACCAAATCCGGCGACATCGTACTCCATCCCAGGCTTGGGTTCAACATTTCTAGCCAGTTTGACAATGCCTTTTGTTAAATTGTCAAAAGTAATCGATTCTTTAAGTTGAACAACCATGATGTCATCATAATTTGTGTAATTACTACGCGGACGGAGGAAAATTTTGTCAATTTCAAAGAATTCGCCAGGACCGGCCATAGTATCACCGACACGAATTCGCAATTTTTCTAGAGTTTCCCTCTGAAAATTCTTCATCCGTTATCACAAAAATGAAATCAAAATTACCTTGATTCTAGATTTACTAGCTTCTCTTTGATGGCGTCCAAACAGACCGTAATAACAGTGCGCCGCCGTCAAAATGTGCCTTTTTCCGATGATCGTGGCGGAGCATAACATATGGTACGAGTTTCCTTCCCTATTCTTACCTCTCAGGCATGCCATGAATGGCAACGCTAATTCGGGGTCGAGAACCAATTTACGTGGCAACACTTGTTGTACCAATTTATTTGCAATATCTTCAACAAAAAGACCCCCAATTATTCCAGAATGACAGTTGTTAAAAGAAAGAAACAACAACACAAGAGGAAGAGCACGAACCATCATTTTGGTAAATTCAGTATGTCAGCGATAATTAAGTTCACGCTTTAAATAGCTCTTTAAATGTCCGCAAGAAGTGTGCCTTGGTAATAAATTCGTTAAAAGTCGTAAACAGACGCATGGCGGATTCGTGTTAAGCAACAGTTTGAAGCTGTTTTATGTTCATAAAGACACTTTAAGCGAATGATAAAACCCGATTAATGTGAAAGAGTGACAAACGCCACGTATTTATTTTCTTTGTTACTTTTATGACCAAACAAAAATAATTTTAAGCTGTTGGCATTGTAATTTAGCACTTTACTCTTTGATTTTGCGTTTGCTTTGAAAACACTCTCACGACGAAAGCGCGCTTTTTGAACTGGTCTCGTTCAAAGTGCGCGCCATTTCTACAGACTGACTGGATGTTCACTTTTGCCGCTCGTTCTCGTGCAACCCAGCAGCCAGCCTCAACTCACACTTTCTAAAAGCGTAGGTTAGTTCAACCCCTGTTTTTTATAAGTTTTCTTCGATCGAGTTGTGTGAGCATCATTATTACCCCCTGTGACTTCACCCCAAATGTGCTCTTACAACGAGAGTCTCTCGGCGCTATCAACAAAGTCGCTACAACATCCCAGTCAACAGTTCTGTCCGTCAAAACATACTCCATTGTGTGTTTTGTTGGCTTTTTTGGAAGCTTCCAACAGGAAAAACACATTGAAGTAAGTTTTGACTGGACAAACGCCAAGTTTACTCCATCTATTCCGGCATTCCGAACAGTGGTAAACAAAAATCGCAACTGAACTTCCCAGTGTATGCGATCAGCGATCTGTCAGATCAGACGGCTATCTGCTGCGCGCCTCCGTCCCCGAGGCGAATGATTGTTTACTAATGTTAATGTTTTTTTTGGATTTTTATTTTAGGTTGCGGTTACCTCGAAAAATCGTTTTGCCTTGTTTCAATTTATTTAGATTTATAAACCACGTACGCTTTCACATTTCACTTCTTGTTGAGTGACTTTCTCAATAAAATCGCAGTATGGGCCGACCTCAACATAGACTCCATGATCGATCAACACTGTATCATCGTCGCGTTCCTCGTGTTCAGTATTACCTCGAGCGATGATTCCGACCTGATACTTTGGTTTGTTGTTATACAGTGGCCCACCACCATCACCTTGCATTGCGCCTTGATTCTCGCCGCCAGCACAGAATTCGCGTTCATTGCGAATGCTGAAAGTTATTCAAACCATCTAAATGTAAGTTCCATGTGCCACCTACTTTCCCCAGCAAAAATCATCCTTCTGAAGTATGATTTCGTTGAACGTGTACGTATCAGGAACATCGAAATTTTGGCCATCGTTTGTGTGGTTTCCGAAACCGGCAACAACGTACTCTCTTCCGGGCTTGATCTCAGCATCTTTAGCCAGTTTAATGCTGGCTTTTGTTGTACCGTCAAAAACCAACGGTTTCTTCAGTTGGACAACCATTATGTCGTCGTACTTTTTGTAATCGACGCGAGGGCGGAGGAAGATTTGATCAATCTCGTGGTATTCTCCTGGGCCAGAATTTGTATCGCCAATACGAACTTGCAGTTTTTTGAGATATTTCTTCTAAAAGTATATGTTAGTATAAAACACAAGGGTAATATTACCCTCTGTCCGAGATTGTCAGCCTCTTTTTGGTTTTTACCAAACAGATTGTAGTAGCAGTGAGCTGCTGTCAAAATGTGTCTTTTCCCGATGATCGTAGCCGAACATAGCGGTAGCGGCTGTTTGTCTTTAACAATTTTGAGGCTTGCCATGAATGGCAATGCTAACTCAGGGTCGACGACAAATGGGCTTGTGGGCGAGCGTTTCTTGCGGGAATTGAAGAACGGATTCTTACCGCTCAATATTCCCCGTTTTTTCCGGTAATAGGGTGATCTGCCGCCGAAGATATGTGAAACTCCAAATTCAGGTACTTGAACTCCAATGGCACCTCGTTTTTTGCGGGAATACGGCGAATAGCCGCCCAAGATACCGTAAACAGATCGTGCTTCGCGAACGGCTGATTGACCTCCGATGATTAGTACTACGAATCCGATCGGTTTTTCCATTTTCCAAAGATACTAAGTGACTTACGGGGCAAATAGGGGACAACTGGATCCTTGGCGACAGGACCATCAGGAAGCGATCGTGCTTCGCGAATAGGAAGTATTTGCTCTCCAATGGCACCCCGTTTTTGGCGAATAGGTAACTTACCTCCGATGACGTTTGATTGTGAATCTGATCGTTTCTTGCGACCAGCGAATTTTCCATCAATGATCTTCGAATGGCAGTAGCTTAAAGATATTAACATCACAATGACGGGAAGAAGACGGACCATCTTTTCCGTAGTACCAGCAGCCAAACAAGCTGATACTGTTTGAAACATTAAACTGACTTCTTTATATAAGAATATAAAGAAATCAAAAACATGGTTCACATGGTAATAAATACGTGGACAGTCGTAAACCAATTTGTCCCAGATAGCTAAGCAGAACTTTGTGCTATTTGTGATTCACGGAGATGTTTCAAACGAATGAGAAAGCTTGTAAAAGCTTAGTTTATTACGCTTCTCTCATGGTGTTGGCTAATCGCTTTTTTCCCTTCTTTTTGTTTGTAACGTAATTTTTTGTATGCGACTGAACTTTACTTCACTTCATGCGACAATATCAATGGAACACCAAATTCTCAGGGTTACCGTATTTATAATTAGATAGCAGAGGCTGCTCAGTTGTTACCTCAGGGTCACGCACGTTTTGACATGTCACTTCTTTGTTAGTGACTTCTTCAATGAAATCGCAGTACGGCGCGATCTTCGTGTAGACTCCTGCAAAATTATGATGACTTTCATCGGCATGATTTTAACTTACCGTGATCAGTCAATTTGTGTTGATCAAAGTAGTCTTCGTGCAGAGTGTAACCTCGGGAAATGATTCCGACTTGATACTCCGGGAAGTCGTTGAATATCGGGCCACCGTTATCGCGAGCAATTGAACCTTCCAGGCTTCCGCCGGCACAGAATTCGCGGTTGCTGAGTGCACTGAAAGTGATTTAGGTTGGCTAAAAGGTTGAATTCTGTAACACCAACTTGCAAAAATGCCTATCTTGAACGACAGTTGTCTTAATCGGATGTTCATCAGAGGCGTGGTGTTGTGCGTAGGCGGAAATCTTGTAACGCGCTCCTGGCTTGGGTTCGACATCTTTTGCGAGTGTGATGATGTCGACATCTAACAGAAGGCTGATTGGTGATTTCAATTGAATAACCATGATGTCATCGTAGCTGAAGTAAAGGAAACGCGGACGGAGAAAGACTTGGTCAATTTCATAATAAGCGCCGGCGGATTTTGAACCAACATGGACACGGAGGCTGCGAAGATAACGAGACTGTAAACAACTTTACTACTACGATTTCTACAAAAAACTGAAAACTTACTCTGTTTCTAAGATCCCAAGCTCTTTTCTGGTCAGCGAAGAGGTCGTAGAAACAATGTGCTGCGGTCAAAATGTGCCGATACCCAACGATAGAACCTGAACAGATGCTGTTGTTTTGATACGGCGTAACGACATGCAGAGTAGCCAAGAAACGCGATTCTGGTTTATCGGCAGCAGGTTCTTTAAGTATGGCTACTTTAGAGTTTCTGAGTGTGTCAAAGAATCTCTGAAAAAGTATATTTTTTAAATGTTCGAATAACAGCGCTTACATCCGGCAAAGAACAACTGTACCCGAAGGCAAGGAGGAACACCGACACAAGTAGAGCGTGAGACCGTATGTTCATCGAATCGGCACCCAAAGAAACTGGTATTGTTGAATAGCATCAAACTCGGTACTTTATATAAGTGATAATAAGTCATAAAAGTTGCTATTGTGGCAATAAACATGTATATTTGTCAAAGTGTGACATTAACTCTATAAACGCAGAAAAACAACTGAAGACACGCATTTATGGTTGGTGTTTAGTCAGTTGTTTTTGCAAAAATCATAATTTTAACAGAGTGTTCACAGATCCTTTGAATCATCCATATTTGCTTGAACTTGTCGTCGACTTTTGGCGCGTTCTTTGTTGATGTCATCCAATGTTTTACATTTCTCTTCAAAATCGTCTGCAACTGAACTTTTTTGTTGAATATAACCATTATCAACTAACCTGGTGGCGCCCTACAATTGTAATTATAACACAAACATGGTAAATCTCTTTCTCGAAAGTAATCAATTCCATAATCGATAGTAATTTCATCGCCAGGGACAATTGAACGCAGAGCAACAATTACAAGTTTTGGCAGGATGAGTTTGTCAGTTTCCGCTGGTTTGTTACAGGGGTAAACTTTCATTAGGCATGCATTTGGATAGCAGGAATGACTGATGAATCGACTTATGTTACCGTATTTGGCTGCGTCACAGTGAACGAGAAGATCGCCCTACAGAAAAACTGTAGCGCTATGATTTACTATATTAGGAAAAACAGTACCTCATAGAGATTAAAAGTATAATCAGTGCCAAAATCTGGATCAAAGTCTTCATTCACACCATTAATGACGATGCTTCCAACGTAGTTCAATATTGGCATCCCTGGGGCTATGTGTTGACAAGCCGTGACAATAAAACCAATCACTGGCTTGTATCGTATTTCCATTTTCTTAAAAATTGTATCTCGACTGAGTTGACGTCCGCATTTTCCATGACACCCACAATGTTTGCCACACTCAATGTATTGGTATTCATCTGATTGTACTGTTTGTGTATCGGAGCGGAGACTAACTCGACGGACGTTACTGTAGAATTTGACAGTTGATCCGGCTTGACAGCGGCAAGTTTTGGGGTTGCAGTCAGTGGCACAGTCACAGCCATCTGTGGGAGTTGGATTATGAAGGAGTTGCTTGACTTCTTTGGTGAGGCGATGCTTGCTGCCGTATTCAAACGAGAAGCTGAAATGTGTGGTGTAATATGTAAACGTCACATTTGAAACGTGAAAAACAAACGGATACGTGTCATCAAAGTTGTTTATGACTTTGACTGGAATCGGTTCGATGCCGTCCGCTATGTCATAAATTATGACATTGTCAGCAATAGTTTTGTTTTGTTCATCCGACATGAGGTTCCAAATCTTTTAAAACGATCCTATTGAACTTAGAATGCATAAACAGTATGCAAATTCGCCCAGAGACACGCTTTGGCAACAGGTTCACATAAAATTTACACAAGTGTACGTGTGCATCACTAACATTTGTAAATATTTCATTTGTAATCAAGATTTTAGTAGCTTTTCGGTGTTGGATGTGGCCAAAAACTTTATGTCATACTTTAGCATTAGAAACATGAAGATACAAAACATCAATTCAAAGAAAGCAACACGTTTCGTCGAACATCCAAAGGCACGTAATGAAAATTGTTCTGAATCGCATTTTGATTCACCAATGAAATCATCTTCTCCGCAAATACACCCGTTGCAGGTTGTCCAAAGACTACAGTAACCAAATCATAGAGTTGTGGATACACGCTTTTGTAACTGGACCAGAAGTTGTCCTGAGACTTGCCGATAACACTGTTCATCTCATCAAAGAAGGAAGAAGCTTCACGTGAAATGTCATCAGCCGACTTGTTGACAACGACTTTACGCTTCTTCACGGTTTGACCAAAGCCGAATGGATTCGGTTCTTCAATAACGATCGAAACATCGTTGTTTTGTTCGGGAGAAGGGCGCTAAAAATTGTTTTTGATAAGACGCTGTAAACGGAAATTTAACTGACCACAAATTTGACGTATTTGATAATCTCAGTTTTGTCTTCATCCAGAAACCGCGAAGTGAGAGGATCCAGAAACGCAGCAAGTAAATAAATTGGGTCGAAGTTTGGGTTGTTCTTGTCCAAAATGGTCGCGAATTGTTGCCGAAGCGAAGTTATGATGCTTGTTTTCATGTATTCGGGGCAGGTAGAATCCTATAAATGACAATTCAAAGTCAAATTAACGTTTAAAATTGAAAAAAAACTCACAGAGATAGTTTGAATCAAATGCAGCAACCCAGGGTAGATGAGCGACAATGTTACTGTCGCTTCAGATTGTAACTTCGTCACAAAAGTCTTCACCAAATCAGCGACAAAAACAACAGAATTCATCGTTTCCAAATCGTCAGCATTGAAAAACTGCCATCCAAGACGGGCCGCCGTGTTGGCAAGCTCATCTTTGGCATGGATGATTCGTTGAAAGAGTGCCACAGTAAACGCCCACTTTGAGGATCTGGGTGTGGAGACGACTTTGTTAATCTTTGGAGTACTCGGACACTGTGTTGTCTTTATTAGGTTATCGATGAAGTTACAAGCGTGCTGAAAGAACGCAATTAACAGAAACAAGTAAAATAAAAGACAAAAAAACTTACGATTTTGGCAGAATTAATCAGATGGTCATGATCAAAGGCATTTTGCATGGCCAAATGCAACTGAAAAGCGACACAACGCTTTCTATTTGGCAGCAACTGGAACAGATACGCACCACGAGAATAAAATAAGCTGTCCGTTTTGTCGACAGAGATATCGTTTCCATCAACCGGGGTTACAGTATCCGGCAAATCGCCGAAAATGTTTTGCAGTAAGTTAGCGGTTGAATTGTCGAGGGTGTCGTTGCTGACTGGAGCCGTTGAAGCGTTTGAATCAGGAACATTGTGTCTGCAACATTTACGTCAATAATAAACTTTGTAAAAACAGCGAAACCCACTTGAAGGTAGCAACCAAACTCGAAGCGCCATCAGTAACAAAGTTGCAAATATCAAACATTGAAACGTCAAATCGCTCCAAGATGCGTTGAATTTCATCAAAAATGCACTGTTGTTGATTTGGTGGCTGATCAAAATGGACCACATCCAATGCCATGACTTTGATCTCATCAGATTGGGCATTGTAGACGGAAGCCGCGACGACGAGGAAGTGCAATTGAGCGCTTTTTGTCTTTGTAACATCTGTGATGATACTGATTTTGCCCTTGTTGGCCGACAAAAGTGATTTGATTTTGGTTTCGCTTTCAAAAATTTCTAGGTCCTGGACATAGCGAAGACTGTCTTCTGTCGGGATTTCGAAGTTAGGGATTTTGGCCAAAAGTTGCTGAAATCACAAAATTCGATAATTTCATACAAAAAATTTTGATAAAAACGCACCCGAAGATGACCATTTGTCAAATCCTGCACGGTAAAGCCACTCGTCGCAGCGAAAGCAGCAAAAGCGCGATCATCCTCCGAAACCGTTCTTATCACCGGTGCAATATCCGGGGTTTCCGTCTTCGTGGGAGGTGGCAGAGAGTTGTTACCGACTTCTGAATACTGCCCCGGATGCTTTGTCAACAAATGCCGCCGCAAATTGCAGGACTTGACCAGGCACAACTGCTTGTTGCAAATGAGACAAAAGCCTTCTGCGTTAAAAAAGTCGCGGACACCCGACTTTTTGCGGTTCGATTGCATGGTTAACTGGAAGAAAAACAACTGTGAATCGGGTAGGACTGTGGTAAAAGGGTGTTTAACGCAAAACACGAGTAATAAACTGCAAATTTAAAAAACAAGTAAAGTTAGAGAAATGGAAAGCACGTAGTAGACAGCCAGAGTCGCCTCAACCCTGCAGAGCCGCCAGCGGCCGACTGCGCTCGTTCGACAGAGCGTTGTTGTGGTACGGAGGCAGCGGTGGCTGCGTTGAGTCATTGCCGTGAGCACGCGCACAGACAGAGGCGACTCACATGCTCTCTGACAGTGTGTACTTATTGATTGAATTTTTGCACTGCGGGTTTTAGGTTTGGTTTCGTGGTGCAATGGACACATCAAAAAAAGACTTTGCTGCTGATGTGTCAACAAAAATCGATATTGTATCGATTGGTTCATATGCCAGATCGCATTTGGATATAGCTGTGCGGTAGAAATGTAAATCACAAAGCAGTTGTATCACGGTTTGATAATGCAGATCTGCTGGCACGGGCGAAACTTTTTTCAGCTACGGGGCTGGTTCAAAGTTATATAAATTAGCTTTCAAATTCATTTTGCTTCTTTATCAAAGGTTCATTCTTGCAACGTACCCATTTTCCACTGAAAAATGTGATCTGCAGTAGCCAACATCAAATTTGGTTTACTGTACTTTTCCTATGCAATCGTAGACTTCAACATTTTTCACATTTTTTGCAATGCCAATGTATATTTTTCGATACAAATAAACAGTCGGAATCAGTTACAGTATGCATTTCCGTGTTTAACACAAGTTTCATGTGCAAACTTATCCACCCATGTTCAAATACCTTCATTTCTTTTTCTCCTCGATATCAAAAAGCGCCCATCTTTCCATCGGAAAGCCGAATTAACCTCCTAATTTGTGAACATTCCGCTACAAAGCTTCATTGTCTCCCGCGTAAATTGACTTTGACGCATCCTGAAAAGCAGGTCAACCTGACTGAGGCACGCATTACCCTCCGAACGGCTTCAATCCTATCTCCCTCAATTTCGACATATGTCGAATCCCGAATCAGCGCACGGAAACAAAGCCTCGTTCCAGGAAGAGTGTTTCGCCGTCACCGTCACAAAGCGATACGCTCATTTTCGCGCACGTCTGCCCATCTGTTGTCGCGATCTCCGGTGATGATTGTGCGAGAAGTGCCATCGGGGATGCCTATCTATGGATGGGTGTCGAGAACAGCGTTATTCTCGATTATCGGTCGTGTTCATGCAAAAAGGAGGGAAAGGAGTCCGGAAGGCTGGCGAAGCGAAGAGGTTTACGAGATGCCCCGATTGATGCAAACGATCTAGGTCGCCTTGTTCGGAGGCTTCGGGTTCAGAGCCCCTCCGCGCCCCCCGGAGGCAAGCCCGACGAGTGATGGCAACAGGTGATAGCACACATTTAGCGCCGCCGATGAGAAGGAGGAACAAAATTGTGACGGAGGCAAGTGAGGGCGAGAACGACACCGCTTATTTGGTGATGGAAGACGAGACGAGCCTTGGTGATTTTGTGTTTGATGACGGCTTCTCGAGGGTCTGCTGGTCACCTGCTTGGTGCTTACGTTAGTTTGATGAAGTTGTTATCGACGATGGTCGTTTGGAAAACTTTTTATTGACTTGATTGCTTGAAGTTTTAATGTTCCGGGCCTACGTTTACAAAAGTACCAGAACCGTATTCTACGTATTTTGACTGAAAACAGTTTTAACACTTTTTTACTTGTAACGCAAAAATGGTTTCTAACGTTGTTCAATGTGCATCAGAACGCATTAAAAACAAAATTACAGTAATTTTTTGGATTTAAACAAAAAAGTAAAAAGTACCAGAACCAAATTTCTCAAAAATTGCAAAAAATCGGTTCTAATACTTTTTGCCGGTTGTATTTTTTTTTGCCATTTTCGGACCTTTAAATGACGGTATGTAGCTGTTTATATCAGGTTGATCGACATTACAAGTTATTTATACAAAGTTTGACCAAATTATGACCAAATTTTCAATTTTCATGTTTTGTACCAGAACTTATTTCAGCGAAAACTAGAGAATATCGGTTCTGGTACTTTTTACTAACTGTGTGCAATCTTGCTTATCCCGAATGTTCTAACGTTTGCACCAACTGTAAACACATCAAGCAAAAGTTTCAAAACTGTTTTGAATGTTTCCATTTCCGATATTTGTCCTCCAACCCCTGATCCCACCCTTTCAATCAGCCATTTCTTACATGTTTGATCGATTCAACACCGAGGACAATCAGTTGCCCTTGCAGCCGTCATCCCTTCCTTTATGTTAGAAGGAGCCCTGAAGAACAGCTTTCATTGCACGTCCGTTTCACCCTTTTTTTTTATTATCGGACGCCATTTTGAGAACATGAGCCTCAAAGCAACGTTATCAGTGAAGCCGCTTTTGTGCTCACGGTCCCCCCTGCTATGCGCTTGTTGCGTTCTGTTCTGTTCTGTGTTTCAAGGCATCATTGTCGTTGTCGCGATCGCGGATGCTGAGGGCAGCACAAAAAAGGGCTCTGCAAAGCATGGACGTGAAGCAAGGAAGGCTGATTGTTAGGCGAAAACGACGACAAAAAGGGGGGTCGTGTCGTTCTCGACTTGGAAGTTGAGAAAAAAGGCTTTTCCCTTCCTTCGGGAGATGATGCGGTGATGGAACCATGGACAACGACGACTGATTAGCTCAAGGCTCTGTCGATGTCATGCATTCCTACGTGATGGAGCAAGAGGCCGGCCAAGACCAAAAGCGTCGTAGCTTGGGACAATCGTTTTTTGACTTTTGCGATTGGACGTGGTCGGATGATTGTTTCTGGGTGTGCATGTTTGTAGGGATCGTGTTATCACTTTTTGAATTTAGCTGCAAAAGTTTTTGGACGAAGAGCAGAAAAGAGTACTAGAAGTGTTTTTGGCACATTTGAACTTAACGTCTTTCTAATACCTTTGACAACTTTTTGTCTTGAGCGCAGTTTCGACAATTTTTTTATTCAAAATGCTTGTGTAAGACTTGGAAAACTTAATTTTGATCACATTTCACTTTTTTCATGATTTGGGCAAAAAGACCAAAAATTTTATTAGAACCGTTTTTGGCACTTTTTGGGTTCTAATACTTTTCTACACATCGCGAACTCAAAACTACTGGGGTTCATTTTTATTTCAAAATGCTGTTTCTTTCCTTTCGAATCTCAATTCTGATCACATTTCACTTTATTTACCCTCTCTTCATGTTTTGCACAAACTACAGTACACCCCTTCCGGAAATCCAGAAACATTTACGATCGAATTTCACAATACCTCCCATTTCGTGTTTCTATACAATCACCATCCCGCTTACGATACTCTTTAGTCACGATTTGATTGTCCTCGTCCTTCCGGGTTTTATCCCGTAGCGGATTTCCGTGCAATGTCCCATCAAACAAGCATTGCGCAGGTTCTACGCGCGAAAAGAAAAAACCCTCGTTCTCGCGGAGTCCCAAAGATCGCCTTCGCACAATACAAACATAAAAAAATGCGAGAAGAGACTCATAGACTCTCCGAAATGCATCATGAAAAGGATGAGGAGCAGCCTTTCGTCGTGTTGGCGGACTAACGATGACGAGACGTATGTAACATCTATCCGACTGGCGACGACGATCGTAGTCCGCGTCGTCTCGGTGTCTCGGAACAACCGACGGGAAAAAAACCTTCCAACGTTCGTTCAAGAGGTCCGCGACGTCGTCGTCTTCCGGAAGACGACCAACGCGACGCAGGTGGTGGAGCGAGTCGATCGCAGGCTTTTGTTGCGTTGTCCAAGCCCACACATGAAGAAGAAGCGATAGATACATACAACAATCTGCCTGACGACGACAATATGGGAATGAAATGCACACTGTAGAGGGACGAAGGCGTACATACGTACATAGTGATTGGCGCTTCGGAGCTCCAAGTTGTGAAGATTGCTTTGCGCATACCTGGGTCCAGGTCCATCGGAAGGGGCCATTGTTCTGGAGGATGCGATTTCTTTTCACTTGAGGCGTGGTTGTGATGCAAGGAAGAAGTGGGAACTTGATTTCCGGTATTATCGATGTTGGATGGTGACGTTGGGGTTCTGGATCGCTCATCTGAATACTTTAAATTTGGCATTTCTATGTTAATTTTGGTGTTGTTAATCGATTCAAAGACTTTTTTTGCAAAAAAATAAGTTCAAAAGATTTCAACACAAAATTACTGTCGCCCAAAACGCGTTCTAAGCCCAACCCTCGACCCTGATAAGCGTCCAAACACTCTTCTGATCTCCCCTTCAAGCGCATTTTCGATATGTTGTCATTCTGTTTAAAAGCGTGATAAGAATCACTGCCTATTGCTCCCATTGTTGCCATTTTAACCTTTCCAATCACTTTCTTCGCTCTTCCTGGCTGATAGAACTTATCATAACCCCTTTTCTTCCACCCCAAACTGATGCAATTCCGGATTGAACCCTATGTTTCAACATCTTTTGCCTTCGGATTGAAGCGGAGCAGAGGCCAAGTACAAACACAACTTCGACGTTTGACAACACGAGATGTGGGGTTGGTGAAAACGTTTCCGCAGGCTTTTTTCCAACTCTCACCTTGATTGTTGACGAGAGGGGAAATGCTTCGTTCTCGCCTTTCTCCTTTGCGATTGTGTTCCAAGGAGAGCGCGAGTTGATCCACGAAAGTCCGGAACGTGCTCGGTGGCTTCTCCGACAGCGTCAAAGAGCCATCGTTTGTTTGGTTTGGACCTCGTTCACTCACACTCTCGCGAAAGACGGAAACTTTTTGAGCCTTTTTGTCCTGTCCCGGTTTTTATTCAACAATTTGGATCGTGCTCGCGTTTTTGCCCTCTACCGTGATCGCGGCCTCAGATGGAGCTCGCGATAACACAGTTTCTTATCACTTTTGGCTTTCAATCAGTGCTCATTGTTTTAGGTTCACTCTCCGATAGAAGCAAACACAATGTCCGACGTTTCGGGCGTCGCCGGCCTATCGGAATTCATCGCGAAACACGAGAATTTCGAATCACGCGATTACAGAAAGACGAATACCAGCTTATCCGAGCATGAATACATATCGAAATTGATTGAAGCCGTGGCAAAACGGCCAGTGCTTTATAATGTGGAATTGGTGGATTACAAAAATAAGAATAAGAAGGGTGAAGGATTCAAGGAGGTTCAGATGGAAATGAGGGATGCTGGAGCTAGTGAGAGTCAGGGTGGGTTATCATTTTCAAACACCAAATTTTTAAAAAAAGTAAAGTTTTTACAAAAACTTGAATTTTGAAAATTTCAGTCCAAGCAATCTACAAAAAATGGATTTCGATCAAACGCAAATTCCGAGTCGAATACCTACGAACGAAAAATGACGAAGAAAACGGCAGACTACCGTCGACTTCTTACCCTTATTATGAGTCGCTTAAATTTTTAATTCCATATTGCGAATTTTACAAAGTGTAAGTTTACTGTACGATTTTCGATTTCCCTTTTATTGATTGAACATTTTTCAGCTGTTCGCAAGCTCAAAAACGCCGAAACAACTTTTTCGAGGAAGAATCCGATGAAGAGCGATGCATGCAAGACGAGGACGACACCTTCCCCTCACTAACCCCTCAGGCGAGCCTCGACTTTCTTATCAATCAGCACAAACGCATCAAACTCGAAACCAACCCGGTCAGTGTGAACGACATTGCCGCTGCTATGGCCGCTGCCATGGCAAATCCGGGTGGTGGTAATGCCTTCGAAAGTGGCAACAATACATCAGAAAATCAAAACAGCGAGTTATTCCTGGACGGCGCCAACTCCACCTCCAGTAGCTCCGCCTCCACGACCCCGACGAAACGCCCTTCCAAAGGTTGCAGCAATGAATCCACCAGCTCGATCGACCTTCCAGCATCGTCCTCGCCGACGCTTTCCCCGAGTGGCGGTAATGGCCACGGCGATGAATCTCAAAATGCCCTCTTTGGTCAGCTGGTCGCTCGGGAATTGGACAAATTGCCATCGGCCATGCATAATCTCATGCGTGCTCAGATACTGTTTCTGATCGCCCAATCATCACACAATGTACAAAGTCACGCGGAACGACTCATGGCAAATCTTGGCGGATTCATGAACTAGACGTCTTCAACATGGCCATTAACTTCATTGTGCAATTTTAAAAACAACTTCAAAGAGCCGGCTTTCGCCACCGGCTATGAGCGAGGGAAAACAACCAGGGGTCGTGGATGGGTCCCGACATTTACAAATTGGAAATCCTTACAAATATCCTTATCCAAATAACCCAATGGGTCACACACAGACAGCTAGCTGCCGTTGTAATCAGCTTAATCAGAATTATGTATGATCCGCTTTTTTCGATTAGAAATGAATGATACTCAGAGATGATTAATAAAATTGATGATAACAGTTTAAGTATAACGTGTCATCATGGTTTGGCAAGATCTAATCGGTTTATTATCAAATCAGTTTATATACCTTACATCTGTAAAACAGCAATGGTAGAGGGGTTACTATTTCTATTAAATAGTGAAATAAAAGCTGGCAACGACCGCCAAAGTGGCGATAGTTGGCACAGCGGAACGACATCCGGTGTTGTGTCGCCTCTTTCTTCGCCTTCTTTTCTTCTTTTTGGGGCCTGAGGTTGTTGTAGTTGCGGCTGAGGTCGGGTCAGGAGTCGTTGTGGTTGCGGTCATGGTCATGGTCGTGGTAGTCGGGGCTTCAGTCGTAGTCGTAGTAGTCGTAGTTGTGGTCGTGGTAGTTGTCGTCGAAGTTGTTGTCGGTGGTGGTTCTTTAAAAGGGTGGTGGACCATGTCCCACTCTCTGCAGCAAAGTCGTTGGTAAGTTGAAAAAAAATAAATTTTAATTTAAAAATTGGTTTTTATTTTGGTAAATAACAATGAATCTTTCGTGGATGATCGGTGGTGGTTTCGTTGCAAATGGTGACCAGGGATCGCCCAACTCCCAAATTCACCAGTCGTAAATTAAGAAAAAATAATGAATCCAAAAATGGAAAGTCATTTTTAATTTTTAAAAATGGAAATAAATTTTTCAATTCAGTAATCCAATTACCCTTTTTCACATTTGTAAGACCTGTAGTTACACAAACTACCTTCGCACGCAAACGCAAAGATCTTTTTACTAAAAAAGGGATTTAGATTGTAATTTTTACATTAATATTGCAAAGCCATACTTCGTATAACATTTCTCCACATTCGATAGAAATTTGTGTGGAATATCCTTGCAACCTTGCCAATATTCGCTGGTCTCATAAAAAAACCCTTAAAAGCTTGACGATATGTTTGCATGCGTATAATGTAAACTTACCGTACATGCATCTTTCATTTATTCCATCACATGGTACGAGTCCAAAACCCTTCTCACTTGAAAGACATTCGCGTCCAGGAGATTTACGCAAACGACTTTGTAAAAACTGAATTGTCTGCCACGGGATTAAATTGCATAAATATGTCGTGCAAACGGTCCAGAATGAATAAACGCCATATGCAAACCTAAATTAAACACAGTTCTTCTCAATTTTCAATAAAGCCAATCAGAACTAACTCTTTGTACCACTTATCTGCTTCATACCCGTCGGCTGTACCCTTGGTCGCGCATCCTATATTAAACACAAAATTGTTCCAACCTCTTTGCGTTATGGCTAAAAGATTGCCAATCATGCTTCAGGCAATTAAAAAAAAGATTCGATTAAAAAAACTCACCAAATAAGCAACCGTATGGGCACTTTTCCATTATGCCTCTCGGGTAATCTTCATTATCGGACGGGCCATCACCTTTTTGGTTTTTTATCCAGCAATGTTGCGCATTGATAATGGTAAATAATGACAACAAGAAGGCTACAAAAACCACTGTCTTTGAAGCCATGGTTGGAGTGACACTGGAATTCCGAAGGGGAGGGACAAATCGGGTCCCATTTATTTCATTGTTTTCAAAATATATGTAAATTTCATTATGTTGTTATTTTTTATTTTATTACAATAGATAAAAGAACCCATTTCATTAAATCGTGAAATAGAAGCCGACAACGAGCACCAACATGGCAATTGTTGGCACAATTGAACGATTTCCCGTGTTTTTTCGCCTACGCCTTCTTTTTTTCTTTTTCGGACTTGAAGTCGTGGCAGGAGTCGTCGTCGTCGGTGTAGTTGTGGCTTTCGTCGTCGTCGGTGGTGATTGCTCAAAAGGGTAGGGGTCTTCCAACTTGAAATTTCTACAACAGAGTCAGTCAAGTAAAAAAAACAGATATTTGGGTTCAATACAATTTTAAAGTCTTTTTTAACATGTAAATTAAATAAAAAAACAAAGGGTAATTTTAAAGTTTCATTAAATTATTTTACCCTTTTTCACATACGTGCGAGCCAACGTTGCACAAATCTTCGAGGCAAGCGAAAATGAATTTTTGTTCACTGGAAACGGTTATTCGGTTTGTAGTTTTTACATTAATATTACTAAGTCATACTTCTTATAACACTTCTCCACATTCTGCAGCTTTTCGGGTGGAATCATCACGCAACCCTTCCAAACTTGGCCGGTTTTAAGATTCTCTTCTAAAAAGCCCGATAATATATTTTTCTTTGATGCGTACAATTCAAACTTACGGTACATGCATCCTTGGTTTTCTTTTTCACAAGGTGTCATATGAAATTGCGTGGAATAGCACAAAAGATTGCTCAAAGCATGGATAACAGTAAATAATACCAAAAAGAAAGCTACATAAAACACAGTCTTCGAAGCCATGGTTGGAGTGAAACCGGAACACCCGAGTGGATGGACAAATCGGGTTATTTTTATTTGATTGTTTTAAAAATATATGCAAATGTTTGTATTGTTTATTTTATGTATGTCTATGGCATTTTTCTTACTGGTATTTTATAAAAAAGACAAAGTCACGCGGAACTTCTTTGCGGATTTAAGAACTAGACGTCTTCAACATGACCATTAACTTCATTGTGTTAAAAGCAACTTCAAAGAGCCGGTTTTTGCCACTGGCTATGAGCGAGGGAAAATAACCAGGGGTCGTGGATGGGTCCCGACATTTACAAATTGGAAATCTTTACAAATATCCTTATCCAAATAACCCAATGGGTCACACACAGACAGCTAGCTGCCGTTGTAATCAGCTTAATCAGAATTATGTATGATCCGCTTTTATCGATTAGAAATGAATGATACTCAGATGATTAATAAAATTGATGATAACAGTTTAAGTATAACGTGTCATCATGATTAGCTATACCTGATCTTATTTTTACTGTCACTGGGTAGATGAAAATCAGATTAGTTACCGCAACATGTTTAAGTAAATGCCAAAAATTTGTATAAAAGCATATAATTTGTGCAAATGTGACTTGTATGTAACTCAAAGATCGAACACAAGTACGCTTAAACAGGTATCAGACATCTGTTTTATATGCGTCAGTAATACATTTTCCGTGTTGAATGACTACAAATGGCTACTAATATCTAGTCCGAGGCGTAAAATGGTCATTTTGTAATCTAAAATAATTTTCCGCGTGCAAGTCACTGGCTCTCGGTCAAATTATACTACCTGTTAGCATAAGTTTGGTGCTACAGCTGTTACAAGCTTCTCAATGAAAGTTGTTTTCAAACACACTTATACCCGACTTTTTCTAGTTCCGCACGTTTACTACCGCGCACATAGGTAGCTACTCAGAACTACACATTCATTATGGGATTTAGAAATTGTCTTAATTGTTCAACTGTTTTTTTTTATTTTACTAGATATCTTGCATAGAAACTGAAGGTATAAAAAACACAGACTGTTTTCCGCTCACCATATTTTCCGTGTGTAGTTTAAGACTTTTTTTCCACTGACAAAAGACCTATCATGTCTATAATTGTAAATTTCAGGTGTTTGGACAGCTTTCCGAAATGGTCGAGCAATTTTTGGGGTAGCTTACGTAAATACACTACACTCTAATTCAGTTTGGTTTGTTTTAACGTTGACTGGCCATTCTAAAAAGGTGGTTTTAATTTTTCGTAGACGCGGAAATGTTAACTATTCGTTCTTTGCAATTTTCTGTGGTCTGTATTGTTGCATTTTTTTTATGTTTTTGTTGCTCCAAACTGCATGTCTCGTCTATTCGATAGTTTCTCACATAGTTCTTATTGAATGCGCGAAAACTTTTAATAGGAGATGCTTCGTATGATGAAAGCAGAAAAAATTGTTTATTGAGTATAGGATTGCTCGCAGTTAGTTCACAAGTCTAAAGGTGTCATAGGATACTTTTTTTGCTAAAAACACGTGTAATGTTATGCCTTTTGTTGCCAACCAACGCGTTGCCACCACTCTTTGCCAACATTTTTTTTCTGGACTCGTTGGCCTGATTGATCTACTTCCGCCATTTCGGGGCAGACGCAGAAAAAGTCGAGCTCTGTCTGGGTGTCGAAGTGTGTTAAAGTACCTAAATGATGTGACTTGTATGTGGCTTAAAGATCAAACACGCCTTTTACAAGGCTAAAGTGGATAGAATCGTGATAGACTTGCAGGAAAATTTTTATCTTTTTTTGCAATCAATGCGACTTTGGCCTTGCCCTCGGACATGTTGCTTTCAATTATCGAGTGCCTTTGCCCTTGTAACTTTCATTTTGTGTATTTTTTTACATTTTAGATGTCGCCAAGCTCGTTCTCCGAGGAAACATTATCACCTCCAAAATGTGCCATTTGCACAGGTTACTCCCAAGGTGTCCATTTCGGAGTTTTATCATGCGCGGCTTGTACGGCATTTTTTCGCCGAGCCGTACGTCATAATCGGAACTACTTATGCGCTCGAGAAGGTCAATGTTTAGAAAACGAAGGTGTGTTTTTGTGTTTCATTGAAGTTGTTGTAAGCTACAGTCTAGTCAAGTTTTAAGTAAATCATAGTCTTTTAGATTCACTTGTATTTCTCAAATGTCGCTCATGCAAATTCAACAGGTGTTTACAAGCTGGAATGGACAAAACAGGTGCGACATACTTTTTACAACCGACAATTCTGTAAAGTACAATTGTTTAGCCGTCCAGTGCAACCGTGATGTCATTGGTAGACGATCGCTCAGCTTGACCCAAGAAAAGCAGAAAGAAACTGTCAACGATGCCGATTTGGCAAAAGGAAATTTGCTGAAAATTGCAAGTTTATCAAAATTACAACGAATAAGCGTGTTGGATTCCGTCAAAAAGAGCTACGACATGATGAATCGCCGGAGAGCTGTTCTTTACAACAGTGGCTCGCCTGGTTCTAACCTGAAGGCTACATTGGTAGGTTTTTGATGTACCAAATGTTGATAACTGTTCAAGAAACATTCTTTTAGTGATTTTATGTAGCATAAAAGTTTATCATTTTAGAAGCACAAAGAATTGGATAACTTTGCAGAAGCAATTTTTTCACTTCATCAAGTTGAACCAGAATTGTGTCTTTTGTTTATCAATGAAAACAGCTATTTAGCATCATTGCCAAAGACTGAAAGAGTAAGAGATTTCTGATTGAAATGATCAAAGTATAATTGGTTTTTGTTGCAGCGAAAGATATTCGGCCACTTTGCAAGCCATCTCCAAGGGATAGAAGGTCCATATATGTCCTGGGCATACGGTACTGATAATGGCGATCGGGTCTGGGTGATGCCGAACAAAATTTACTTGAATTTAAAACACATGGAGCATTACTTTGATTCTAATATTGAAATCGTCCAAGCTCTCAATTTGGATAAAACCACTGCCTTGAGGTTTTTTGTCGTTTTGGCTTTCAAACAACAACAAAACGCGTAGTTTTCAGAATACACGAAGTAACTTTCATAAATGCCATGGACATGATCGATACCTACATAACACGGGTAGCTCCAACAGAAGATGAAGTGATCTTTTTGCTCGGGTTGATTATTTACGATCCTGGTAAGCTGATTTAGCATTCACAAAAATTTTAACAGTAAAAAATTGCAGGAATGAAAAACGTCAATCATGAAACCAAAAACATTCTCCAAAAAACGCGCAACTTATTGATCAAAGAGTTCCTAACAGTGCATCGGAATGATTCAATCGATCCTGTGATACGATTAGACGAGATTCTATGGATATTTTCCGGCGTCAAAGAGTACACTTCACAGTTGCGCCGAGACATGCTAATGTTCCGATTCTTTGATATTTTGCCTCCCAACGAGTATTTTGACGAGATTTGGAGTGTTGACATGTGTGATATTTGTTGATTTTTTATATTTATGAATACTTTAAACTGGTTTTGTTCAACTTATTTTAAAACAAAATGGCAGAAGCTATTGTATAAATACCGTTGCACGCGCAAAACTATACGTAATCTCATTGTAATCTACCCAAAGGCACCTTTTCAAACATAATTACAGCTGAGTCGTATTATGCCTATTAGATTTATACCCTGGAGGCGTCGAAATACGCAATGTTGTAGATGTTGTTCTTTGGGGGTGGTATTCCGGTGAGAACTCTGTCGACATTGAAACAGATTGTGGCCGGAAGTTGCTCGGAGAATCCCTTGGCCGAATGTAGACCTCGAATCCGGATTTCTTATCGGTCCGCCCACCAGATGTCGCCTGGACCCCTCTCGATGTGACAGCCGCGACCTCTGAATCAATACTACTGTTCAGTGCCACTGAAGCGTCGGAAACGCTGCGCATTGGCACGCCTCTCGGGGTCATTGTCGGCGTTTTATTCATCTGAACGATAGTTGAAGTCGTCATAAGCGAGGTATCACGGAGTGGGGATCGTGATCGGTCGAGATCGTCCATTCGGATGGTGGAGTTTGTTCCGGATTCTTGGGGGCTGCCTGGAAATGACAAATTTATCAAAAAAGTCGTAAAGGGTTGAAACCTACTTTCATTTCCTTCATAACGTCCCTCATCGCCCTCCACAAAGCTATACGGCCTCGCAATTCCGGTAATAACGCCCCGATGCGACGGATATTCATCATAGCGCGGATCTCTGTGTTGTCGGCTTTGCGCAATCGCTCGACTATGCACAACCTGGGATATGCTTCGCATGGCCGTACCCGGCTCATCATCTACGCCGATGGACCGCGTCGAGGAGATCATAATCGGCTCGACAGGGAGTGTTTGGGTTGATTCATCGGTTTGACGTAGCGTTGATTGTGATGCCACTGGGGAAGGGACGTCGATGGCCCTTTCTTGATAGGCGGCGGCGAGATTACTGTTGTTAGGGGTGTTGTTAGACCAGTAGGATGCCCTTGAAGACTGACTGGACTCGAAATGGTTGTCATGAGCGAGATTAGCTGGAACGGCACGCCTGACGTAAGATGCTGTGGTCGGTTTGTAGGTTTCACGCAGAAGTGGCTTGTTGTCGAGCAGTTTTGTGCCAGATGGGACGCTGGCGGTGAACTTTTCATTGAATTCAGAGACATTGGCATCTGGGACGACGGTAGGCCGCGGGGCGAGATTGCGCCGAGGTGCTGGGGGTTCACTTTTCGGTGGATCCGGGCCGAGATCCATGAAATCTCGATACTGTTTCGATTTGATGTATTGCTCACGAGCATCGAGAAGTTCATCTTTCGGCGAAGTCAAAGTAGACTCCATGGTCGGAGGGCCCATGCTGGTTGTACCGCCACCAACATCGGTAAACCACGAAGTCACCCTGGGCTTGGATGGGGCTTGTTGCTTCATATGGGACACTTTAGGCGCCTCATTTTGAAGTTTATGCTTCTCCTGTATCGGTGGAATCACTGGAGGCTCTGGTGAATGGCCCTAAAATCGATCAATATCAATCAATATCCTCCCAAAATAAACCCACTGCATGTTTGCGTTTAACAGATTCCGGACTTCCGCCCAATCCACCCGGCGAGCTCTGCCGTCTCGAGAGTGACCTTTTAGGTTTCTCAGAACCTCGCTTCTTTCTCGAAATGCCAATACTGTTAGTCACACTCTCTCCAAGATAATCCATTTGTCTTTGATTCTGGATGGGGCTCGTTTTGGAGCTGGACGTCGCGAATAACTAAAACATCACCGATTAGAAACACCATCAATCAACAAAAAACCAACTTTAGACTGATTAGTAAAATCAATTGTACCAGATTGCAATTGTCGAGTTGTCAAAAAACCGTTTAAAGCATACAAAATGGCGAGAATAAGGGCACATGCCGCTGCTGTCACGATGTTGGATGACAATGTACTGACCTGGAATAGGTTTTTGGTTAAAATAGCCAATAAAGAACAGAAAAAGGCATACCAAAAAGTAAAACGAAAACATAATCAACGAAAAAACGGAACAAACAGCAGTCATAGTGGCACAGAGCGCAATATCAACCCGATGCCAACTCTTGCTGAGCGCGATTCGCTTGTACATGGCTCCTGGATTTGTGGCTTTTGTTTGGTCTGGAGATCGGAGCATCAGATACATGCCTAAAATTGCTATTGGTTAACGATTTGACACTTTAGGGGGTGAACTAACCGTAAATAGGTACCAAAATCGCCGCAGCTACAACCATCCAATAAGGGAATCCAATATGGTAGACCAGTAACACGCTAACAATAAGTTGTGCCACTTTGAGGGCGAATCGAAAAGTGCGATTTGCCCCCATTGTTAATTTTTTGCAGTATTTAGGTACTTTTTGGATAAATGGTGTTTACATTTCTAATGAAAGTTGGTAAAGATGGCAGATTTGGCTACATTTACGGCAGTGGTTTTGTAAGCTAAAAAAAGAAAACGTTGAAAACGCAAAGAAACCTAATTGGACAAAATGCAAGAATGATAAAATTTTGCTTTCGAACAAAATCTATCGATAATCCGCAAGGCCCACGACGGGCAAACTGTGACATCTGATCAAAAAGTCCAAAAAGTAAACGATTTTCATAAATCCGATCACACCCCAAGATCGCGGATATATCGATAAAGAGGAGCAGGCAGTAGCCATTGACACAGAGGACCGCTGGCAGCTCGCGTGGCGCAGCAGCTAAATGGAGCCATCAGCATGTGCGCGAAATATGCATGGCGAGGCGAGTCGGGCGAATCGTTAATGATCAGTCGTGTCGTGTGCGCGCTTCCGAACACAATTTTCGATGCAATTCAATCGGATAACGACAACGACGATTTCTGCCACATTGAATAGAAATAGCGAAACTGCCTGCAGGCATGTTGAAATTTTTGTGTTTGAAAAGGGAGAAAAGCGGCGTAAGTTGAACTAATCACAAAATCTGATTGTAAGTAGCGAACAAAAAGGATGAGTTTTTTTCTGTTGGGCATCAAATATTTGTATGTAGAAAAGAAAGGAGAGGGAGAGGAAATGAACAAGCGTAAATCATTGACAGGGATGGCGGGGGCATAAAAAATGGCTCGGTGGAAATGAAAAGTGGAAGATTGGGTTTGTTTGGGCGAATGATCAAGGAATTGGGTGCGTTATTTATGGTTTATGGGAGTTTTAGTGTAGTAAGTCGGCGGAAAACTGAACAATTAGGGTAACCGGCAAAGCTTTTTGCTTCAAAACGACAATTGAAACCTTTACCATTCCGAATTTCATAGCATTTCTTTAACAAATTCCATTAAATCAACTTTGATTAATCTTTTTCAACAAAAAACAATCTTCCGGCGTCATTCGCCTGTCAATAAGACAATTACAACCCTCCAAAGTTTGAAGACATTGGCCCCAGTCTTGTCCCAAACAAAAAACATCCCTCCGGCGTGTGTCAATGATTGATCGACAACATACACGCATCTGAATTTTGAAGACGACTCTATTGCCACCCCTTTTCATTGTACACACCAGGTACCCTTAGGCTATCTCGGAAGTCGTTGGAAAGACATTCTTCCGAAGTGAAGAAGAGGCAGCTCGATTACGAGCGCAAATAAAACTCTTGATTGAATAGAATCAGTAGCAACAAGGGGCCATTTCGAGACTGAATGAAATGAACAAAAAAGGATCCTCTCCATTGTGGAACCTGAAGGCAACGCTGGCTGGATGTTGTGATGAAAAGGGGAAAGTTTTGAAGGTCTGAATTGACATTGGTTGTTGGACCAAGGTCAGTCGTGTGTCTTCCCTTTTATGGGTGCAACCGCTCGCTGATGGCACCTGGAAGTTGTGACAGTTTTTTTGTGAACTTACATGAAAAGTGAAGAGAAGGACAATGTTTTTGTATAGTTTAGGGATGGGGTTTAGAAATGAGTCAGAAAGTTGACATAACATGAACAAAACTTTTATTTTTAAAAGTGTAAACTTGATCAAACTCAAAAAATTTGTTTTATTCCAGAAAAGGAAGTAAAAACTGGACCGGAACCGTTACCCTTCCACAACAGTGCACATTGACACCTCGATTAACCCAACCTGGATTTCCACAAAACGCATTTTGACCATTTGGGTGAGTGAGCTTTAGCGGCAATGGAACGCTTGACGGTGACTCGGGGATTGGGCAAATTGGGGTACCGTGGGAAAAACCTGTCTTCCCAGGTCAAATGTTTGAGTTTCAAATGATCGCGCTCATCAATCATCTAAACTTTTAGTTTTAAACAGAATAAGAATCTTTACTCACCTTGAATTTAATACTTTAAAATTAAATTTTGAAAATTTCAAACGTTTTCAAAACAACGAACTGTAACGATTGATACAAAATTTTTGAGACAAAAAACTTCCCAAATAAAGTTTCCATCGATTTGCATAATTAATGACATCATTGACAGTACAAACTGCCCTATTACCCGCACCCCGTTCTCTTCCTCCGATCATTCTTGCTCAAGTCATCGGCTATGCATGACATCTGTGCCCCCTCACTAATCGCTTTTTCGTGACAGCTCACTTTTCGACAACGACCTCCCATGCTTCACCCTGCTCCCGAACAACTGCCAAAAACGTCCAGCGAACCACCTCCGCGTCCGTTTTTCCCGCAATGGCCTACGAATACGCAACAGCTTACAGTTTGTCACCTCCTCCGTGTCGAGGCTGTGAACCAGTATCTGTCACGAGCCCTGTGGCAATGGGAATGACCACTGAGAGGCTTCAGGCCGTTCGAATGAATACAAAAGTAGACAAGAAGCCGAGCTGGCTTATCCATGATGAGGAAGGAGGGCATTGTTGACCTTGATGCCTTAAGCATTGTGTTCCACAACACTTTTCTGGATTCACTTGTTTGCCTTGGGGCGAGATGTATTCGACGACTTTTAACTATGGAAATGAAGACTTTGTAAATTTGAATCAGTGCAACTTGGCAGTGGCTAATAACGATGTTCACAGTGAATACGGTATGCCTACAGTATCCGGGAATGAAAAGCCGCCTTTAGCTGCCATTGGCGAAGTTATTGAGTTAATTGGACAGACATGGACGATGGATTACGGTAGTGCGATTGAGAAACCGATGGCTACGTGTCAAGTTTGTTGTCAGGGGATACAGGATCAGTACATGATGAAGGTATGTTGTTGTAGTCATAAACCATGTAATAGAATCCATTGACAAAAGCCAATACCATTACAGATCGGCCAAACAGTCTGTCACGAAAAGTGCGCAACATGTTGCCTTTGCCAGATCCAATTAACAGACAAATGCTACGAGAAAAATGGAAGCTTCTACTGTCAAGTGCATTATTACTCTGAATACAGTCCATACAGATGTGCTGGTTGTGGGGTTGGAATTTCTCCAAATGATATGGTTTATAAATTAAAGGTCGGTAATGTCAAATTTTTGACGCGGTGGATAACGGAATATCACTTTTTGCATGATTTATCAGTTCAAAATGTTAATATGATTACTTTTTACTTTAATTTAATGTTCTTCAGAACAACATCATCTACCACGTCTCGTGCCATTGCTGCTATCACTGTGGCAAACACCTAGTTCCTGGTGAACAGATTGTCATTGATCCGATGACAAAGTCAGTCACATGCATGGCTCACAGCACAATCGCTGTTTCTGATGAAGTTGTCGAAAAGCCCGTCGTAATCAAGAAAGAAGCAAAAAACATAGTAACATCATCAACAAAGACTAGCAGTTTCGACTCTTCAAGCAATGCCACAACTTCTGGACCATCTGTCATCCCAAATGGTCCAGTCATTCCGCAATATCCGTTTGAGATGTATGCCTTTGGGGAAATGTACAGTGATGATGGACGGCTTATGAAGCGTCGAGGCCCGAGAACAACTATCAAACAAAATCAAGTGAGTCATTATTGCATTGTTCGAATGGCTGTAGCAGCAATTATGAATAAAATTTTTGGTTTTTTAAAATTTTAATTTTTTAGCTTGATGTTTTGAATCAAATATTTTCATCCACGCCAAAACCGTCAAAACATGCAAGAGCAAAGTTGGCTTTGGAAACTGGACTGTCAATGAGAGTTATTCAGGTGACCTGAAATCATATCTGAATGAATTTTTATTGTGATTTTTTAGGTTTGGTTTCAAAACCGTCGAAGCAAGGAGCGCCGTTTGAAACATTTATGCAACTTTTTGCGTCATTATGAGTCGAAGGGGCTGATGCCACCGCCATTTGGGTTTAACGGTTTGTATCTTCCTTTGTTTGAAAGTGTCACAACTGTATTTTTGTTTTCATCAAATGTTTCAATTAACTTTTCAACTAATTTGAAAAACATTTTACAGAAGACGGAACTGTCATCACAACCGGTGGCCCCTTCTCACCAAATACCTTGCAGTCCTTTGCTGTCGATGAGGCCAACATTTACGATGATGATAGTGGAGAGCTTTCTAGTTAGCTTATGTATGCATGCCGAACTTTACTGTTTTAATGTTTAAATTCAGTAAAAATAAATGGTTTACAAGTTTTGACACAGATATCTTATTGTGAAAAAGTACACTGCAAGCACTCTCACAGCGTTATATTTTCTTGAATAAGAAATTGATCCCAAAAACCATGTACTCAATCAATAGTTAAAAAACGTGTCCCGGATCATCACGATTACATTCACAAGACGACCGCCTCCACAAATCGGTGTCAAGCAGTCTTGCCTCGACGTTCCATGCGCTACTTGAGTCACTAACACGGATTTACATGTCCGTATCTGAAGTGCAGACAACTAATAACCCCGTTGAAGGGTCCTCGTAATTCTGAAGGGTCTGTTACGGTTTCACGCATGCACTTACTTTCGCTTTCGGATTTTTGGTGGAAAAAGTGACCCCAAAGGGCATTTTGAGTGATCGGAAATAACTTTTTTTTTCATTTTAAAAAGCAGTGTTTTTTTATTAAACTTACAAATTCGACAAAAAGTTTACCAGCCAGGTTATCTTTTCAGTGTTTGTTAATTTTACAACGTTTTTGTACTTCACACAGTTCAGCAACAAAACAGCCATCGTAAAAGTGAAAAGACAACGACTTCCATCTTGTTATTTGACATTTGACAGTTCCAAAAAACCAAATCCTAAAATCAGGTGACTGCCCTCAAAAAACTCAAAGAAAGTGACTCATATCCGCTATATTGCATGCTCTAACCAACGGAAAATCGTTCGTTCATGTACTCTTTTCTTTCAGTCATAATTACTCCAAGTCGAACTGAACCAGAAGGAAAAACGGCTCCAGGCGATAATGAGCAAATTTGAACGTCGAAAAAGCGTAGGCTGACCACTGACCACGACCATCGGAGTAGCCGTTATTTGCGGGTACTTCACACTCGGATATCGTACAACATTGGTCACGAAAAAAAACACAAATTGTACGCCAGAAAGATCTGTACGGAAATGAGTGTGTAATCAGAAAAAAAGCGAACGGAAAAGAGTGAAAAAAATTGCGTGAATAGAGGGCAAGCGTGATGTTGCTAATGTAAGTGCCCTGAGGGGAGGGGTCAATCGGGGACGGATTCTGGTATATAAGGGATTCTGGTGGTTGGGAATGGCATCAGCAGCGAGCAGCTCCAACATGGTTTACATTGGCTTGCATTTTTGGGCTTGCGTTTTGGCATTTTGTCAACTTTCAACTTCCAAAACCCATTTAGCTGCGCTTTACTTTTACGACCTTATAATTTTGTAGTTTTACCTTCTTACGGCATGGCATAACTTTCAAAACCCCATTTTGCCAAAGCATAAAACACATTTCGCTTTGCGCAGAGCCAATTACGCGGAGAAACAAACTGCGTGGGCGTACTCATGCTTTCCTTCAAAGTGGTCTTGACCATCTGCTACGGTCAAATGTATTCATGTTTTTCGCGCACTCGACAAATCTTATACCCATTTGAGGGTGTGAATGAAGAATAAAGGATAAACTTTCACTTTCAGATTCAGATTCAATCATCATGAAATTCGTGATCTTCTTACTTCCCGCTTTGGCCTTTGCCTGGCCCACTGGTGTCACGACTTCGGAATCGCCGTCGGACGATGTTCCTGCTTGTCTTGCCGGATCTACCTTTGTTCGGGACAACATTCTGTATGAGTGCCACAGCGGCGATGGATTGACGGAGAACAAGCCGATTGCGTGTGCGCCGGAGGGCAGCGACAAGACGCTGGTCCAGCCTGGTGAATACCATGTTAGCGAGCATTTCAAGTATCAATGCGTGCATGAAGATGATGATTTGGTGCTGAAGATCGTTAGTAAGTGGTTTCTGATGAGAAGCTTTCTGATGAAACGCTCATTTTTGCGCTTAAGAACATGTTTCAAAAGTTCTTTTTCGATGATTTCAAGATTTTAAACAAAAATTAAAAAAAGTTTGAACTGTATTACGGTTGAACTCAAAAACCTAAGCATTCCACCCTTTTACCGACATATAATTTCAGACTGCATCGACTACACCGGCGCGGTCGTCGACCTCGGTGGCTTCTTCACCTCCGAAGACGAAGAAGGCCAGCACCGCACCACGGAATGCCTCGGCGATGCCACCAAAGTCAAGAAGACCGTGCACCAATGGACCAAATGCAAGCTCGCCAATGGCAAGCTCCTCACCGAAGGCAACCAACATGTCGAGCCCTTGACTTCTGCCTCTGTCAACAAGCACCCCCTCCAAAAGGGCGAAATCATCTCCTGCATCCGTGAAAACAAGGTTGTCAAGACTCGCTGCACTGGCTGTGTCACCGAGCACACTTCCATTCATCTTGGCGTTGCTGGCTACGGCAAGGTTAAGGATCAGTGGGTACAATGCCGTCGTGCTCCAGAAGGTTGCCGATTGGTCAATGTTACTGGCAATTGTAAGCTTTTTTTCTTCCAAAAAAGCATTCAACAAAGGTTTCAGACCTCGAATGCCAGCTCACCGGCTCTTCCGAAACTTTCGCCAGTGGAACCTACTTCAATGACAGCACCGGCATCTCGACCTATTACTGTAACCACGGTCATCCCAGCAAGCAGGGCTGCCATTTGGACGGCAAATGGGCTCTCGTCGGAGAAGTCGTCTACACCGATGGCGGCGAACCCCTGCTCTGTGACAGCTCAGCTGGCTACGCTGTCTTCAATGGTCTTCTCGGTTGCACACTTGAAGATGGCACTGTCAAGAAGTTCCAGGAAGTCTGGCGTGAAAATGACTCGATGAAGCGTTGCTCATGGACTTACGATCACACTGGCATCAATGACAGCAAAATCGTGTCTTACGCTTGCGCTCGTGGTGATGAAGAGGTCGTGCCATTGAACAAGGTCCTCCAGACTGAGGATGGCACCTATGAAAAGTGCGCCAAGGATGCCGCTACTGGGGAATTGCACATCAGGCCTTTGACCGAAGATGAGTTGATCGTTTACATCAAGCGCAAGGTGGGCTAACTTTTATAATGATCTGTTTAATGAAAGTTGTTCAGAACCTCCGCATCGACCTGAGCGAATACTTCGCCCGCGGCGGTCGCGGCCGTGTCGAGAGCTTCACCGCCAAGCCCCAGGCCGCCCCTGCTGCCGTCCCTGCTCCCGCTGCCGCCCCTGCCCTCCTTCCCCTGCTCCCAATTGCCCCCTTTGAAGTCGCCCCAGCCCCGCCATCAGATGTCTACATCGTCCCCGAAGCCAATGATGACTTTGTCCGTCAAACGACCCGAATCCTCCAACAAGCCACCGAAGCCCCCTCAACCTGTGCCGATCTCGTTCCCTTCTGCGGCCGTTTGACCGCCTACTGCCCCAACTTTGACAAATACGACCTCATCAATGGCACTAATGAAGCCGTCGAGGTCTATCAGCAAGGCGCATCTGTCAGTATCTGCGAAAACGGTAACCGCACATCCATTTTTACCAAAATTAAGCATCCTTTTTTAGCCTTCATGACCCACCAACGCAAAATGAAGATGCTCGTCAACCTTGTCTGTCCCAAGACCTGCCACAGTTGCCTCAAATCCGACCAAGCCGACAAGCTAGTCTCCAAGCTTCAACTCGCTGCCAAATGCGCCTAATTACATCATGTCTACGCGAGCACTGCGTGCATTTGAACTCGATTCTAATTTTGAAAAGTTCCCAGAAACAAGTTTTTTGTATCACAATGGTCATGGACGGGGTTTACGGGAAAGGTGTCAGGGCGGAGTTTGTTGTCTTTGTTTTTGCTTGTTTTTTGTGTACAAAAGTATTTAAATAAACGTGTTTTTTCAACAATATATTGAAAAAGATTATGCTTTGAGGTTCTTCTTTAAGTAATCCGCTTATAAATATGTAAAAAAAGCATAAGTGTCTATTATCTTTTATCAAAATGCGCACTTAACCGCCTAAAGGCACGTCGAAACATTCCAACTTTCACGCATATATCCTAAATGAATGTATGTAACCGTTTTTATAACTCTCCGTAGACGCCTTTTTCCATTGTAAACTAATAAACTTTAAGAATCAAAAAAACCATTGACGCTAAACTTAATCAAATTTTGATTTAACGTAGTTTACAAACCACAGTTTGGTGTCATTGGCATCGATCAAAAAGGTTTTACAAATTCCGCGCAGCATAGTCCATTCCAAACTTTCAACATTGACAAACAACCGCATAACCTTTTATTACAATGTTTTTACATTGCTATTAGTCAGCAAAACCTTACCCTTTCACATGGAACCATTTCTAAAACATTCCTAATTGCCGCTTTCATTAACCACATATTCAGCGAACTTCCATAAAAGAGGGCCAGACAGCTCAACAAGCTCGCTGTTTGCAAATAGTATTTATTTGAGATTTTAAATTGCCCACTATTCTGTAGTATGAATTGAAGAATTTTCCTTTCTTCTTTTTATTTTGACACTTTGAACTCCTGTCAACATCGCGGTCCCGTTTTTGATGTACTTTTACGTTTACACAAAGTAATTAATCCCATTTCAAAGGGTCCAGTCTGACCCATAATTTTGACTTATAGACCTATTTGTTATATTGTAATGTGTTAGCGTAAGCATCGACGTACGCCGACATAGTTCCGCAATCATACCCAATGCCAAAAATCGTAGAACTTGTAGAACATGCGATTTCGTGAGTAAAACCATGCAGCTCCCACGTGCTTTTGCTTCTATTGTAGACTATAAAAACCGATTTGTCAATGTGTACAAATCTAACTAATGTAAGAACATTTTCAGTGCACTGTGCGCTTTTCTGGTATGTTGGATTCATATGAATGGGCAATTCTTATTTTTGCGGTTGTTTTGACTGGGTTGAATGTTATTGGGTGCGGATTGAGCGTCCGGCATTATATTATAAATTATAAAACGTATCATCCTAATCAATTGTAAGTCGCTTTGTGTGCCAAATATGTACTCAAAATTATGAAAGTCATGTGTTAACTTTTTGGGAATGACTTTCGCTGTCAAAAATACACTTTGACCGTAGTACATGCCGAAAAATGCTTCGTAATTGCCAGTTTTCAGATTTCTCCGAAGTTTCCATGTTTTCATTTGCACATTGACATCCGTCACAATAGCAGTTTGCGGAATAGTTTTACTCGTGTTCGAGGAATCTATTTACGGAAGTTTGCCGCCGTTCTTTCGGACTTTTTACAAAGTATTAGCTACCTTATTTTCGGCTTCTGCCCTTTGTGTGAGGTTTGTTTTTTCAAGAATTTTGAGTTTTTTGAACGTTGAATTCAAACAAAAATACTTATCACATGATCTTTATTATCAATTATAATTTCAGATTAGCATCATTTGGCTTAACATTAGAACGTCTCATAGCAACTTTTTTATCTTCAACCTATGAAAAACGCTGCGCAAATGCCTGTATCGGGTGCTTCGTCGCTATTGGTGAGCTCTGCCTCTGCGGGGTGTTTAGCTTCTTCTATCATATGGGTATTTGGGGCTTTATGACCCATTTGAGTATTGTTACTTTTTTGGATGCTCTTAATGTTGTGGTGAGTTTTTGATCAACTGTCGACCACCGTGTTAAATTGTAATTTGTTCAGGGTCTGTTGTTGCTGATAAAACAAAACAAATCCCTCCGAAAAATAAACACTCTCTCCGACATTGTCCTGTCCCAGCGCTATCAAATCACCGAAAACCTCAAAACACTCTTCGAATTACAACCCATGTTGCTTTCGCAATCTTTATTCCTGGTCCTTGGCACGAGTTCGGGTTTCATTTGTTCAAGCCTACACACTTCACGTTTCTACGTCGATTGGTCGTTTTATGTGGTAAGTCAAACATCACCTTTATTGGGTCTACATGGTTCAATTGCAGTTAATGAATTTGTCTGTGAGTGTTCTTTTCACGGCTGCTTATATTCAACGAAAAATGAAAGCTGCAAATTGGAAGCGAAAAGTCAACGATCAAACTGGGGTAGTAAACGCCTTTGGCCAGGTAATGGAGGCCCAGCAAACACATAACGAGTACTTTAACAATCTCAAGGATCAATGGAATTAGTTCTGTGCCGTATTTATGCTCAATATGCAAAAATGGTTTTATAAAAAGTTGTTATGCATTGTATTTTTCACACGTTAAATATGCCTATGTTCGGTGACGTAAGGGAAACCCGGAAAAGGTGGCATTTTGGGGATTTTCAATGAGAAAGTTTACAAAAAAGGCAATGAATCACAAAGTTTGAGTTTACTTACGAAAATTTGGTTCACATGATGTCAACAATCAACCCCATTGTTGCTTCAGCTTCTCGAAATAATCAGAGTCCGTCTGGTTCGGCGCTATTACCTGTCCCAAGACATTGACGATGACGGCGTCGCAATTTTTAACCTTTTTGGCAGCAAGGCGTTCCATAATGGGTTCACGGAGCAAAGTAATGGCAAAAAGTACTGTCACAGATAAATTCATCAACTGAAACCATCAAATTTTTGTTACTTTTCGTCAAAATCACCGAACTCACCCCATAATAAACCCAATCAACATAAAACTTTCCTAACAATATACACGGAAACACCACCAGCATGGCAATTAGCATAATCACGGACTGTGAAATAAGCATTGGTTGTAATTCGAATAGGATTCGTAGATTTTCAGTAATTTGGTATCTTTCTGACAAGACAATTTCACTTTGACTACTTAGTTTTTTTAATGCTTTGTTTTTTCGTATTAACAAAACAATGGCCTGAAATTAACTATGCTATTTTGGAAAAGGCACGCAGGTATTTTTGTCACGACATACCAAAATGTTGAGACAGTCTGCTGACGTAAGTATACTCATATGAACGTAGAATGAGTATACGTTTAAATGATAACAAATACTGAAACCGATTCCCATTGAGAGGGATGCCATGGCTATTAAGGTTCCGATAAATGGTCTTTTGAATTTGACTTCGTAGGTGGCTACAAAACACGTTGCGATTAGCCTTTCCATGGTTACTCCCAATGTTGCGAAGCTGAAACATGACTTTTCGATTGAAGTGGCTCCGTATAGGCAAAACGTACCGTATTCCAATAGCACAAGCGGTAAATGTAATGGCGAATACGCGATATAAACAGTAAGACCATGAATCCAAGTCAATCAATATTGGTATTTGGTGGTGTAACAAAATTGAACCGCATATTGTTATCGACAATGACAAAAATAAGCAAATAAACAAATGAATAAATCGAAGAATGCTAAAACTTTAATATTAATTGACTTAAAACTGCTAAAATAGACCATTACATCTGATTTCGATGGTAGCGCCGACGATTCAGGACCAGCTTTTGAAACACACATAAAAATCCACAACAGTTTAAAGCAGCAAATGTAACGGCAGCAATGATTATTATCGATTCGATTAGTGTTAACATTGTCGCGTTTCAAGATTTAACAATTCTTAATAATGCCGTCGCAGACAATGAAGAACATATTAGTGAAGACAGCAGACAAATAGTTTGACAAGTAACTAAAAATAACGTCTTCTTAATTACAGCACCTTATTATGACGCTGCTTGAGTAACTTTAACCCTGCTGAATTTCATTTTGTGCGTAATGATACACTGTGTTACCATGCATATAAAGCAAATCAAGACTTGTTAAATTCAACTTCAAATAATGTTAACCATTTACGCCTGGAAAGCGCATTAATCTTTATAATATATTTATTACATTGCCGTCAGTAACAGGAACATAAGTTATAAGTGTCACAGTTTTTGGGTGCAATAACCGTTTTCGCATATAAAATCAATGTTTTTTGCGGTCTAACATGGTTTTGATGATTTCACTACCTCATGTCAACTTTCTTGTTTAAACGTAATGAACTCTTTGTTGTAATCTTTCTTTATTAGTGTACGTCACCACTATATAGTTACGCAGAACAAAGTGATAAAAATGGCAGACAAAAGTAAAGTAGTTATACTAAAATGTTATGTTCTACAGTTATTATGCGTAATGTCGCCCCCTAATTTACGCTATAAGGAACTAAGGAACAAGAAAGACAAATGGGTTAAGTTAAGATAATCAAAACAAGTTTTCTTCGATACAATAACATTTGGCAAGCACTTCTGTTCCAACGTACATGTACTCCCTGGTGTAAACAATACGATTATCCGATAAAATCATAGTTCAAAACAATAAATTTCCTGGTTATAAATTGGCATTGAGGTAGGTATAACAAGTAAATGCACGTTATAAAAAATCTTTAGAATAGTTATTTCCATTGCCCCCGCAAATTATTAAAATACTCGTTTGGCGACTGCTGAGCTTCCAATAGCTTTCCGAAGACGTTTCGGACACCTCCGTTTTGAGCAACTTGACGGCGGATATATTTTGACCGTAGTGGTCGTAGTGTTAGTGCGACTGTGAATAGGACTGTTACGGAGAAGTTCATCATCTAAACAGTCACAAATTTGATCATCATGAATAGGTTTCTTGATGCTCACCGTATAAAACACCCAATCAACAAAGAAACGCGTCTTCAAATATTCACTTGTCAATAAACCGGAACTCGAAGCCAAAACCATGATAACAGACTGTGAAATCAGCATTGGCCTGAGATCGTAAAGAGTTTTCAAGTTTTCAGTAAGTTGGTAACGCTCTGATAGAATGATATCGCTCCTAGTGTTGAGTTTGCGGAGATGTTTGTTTTTCTGAGTTAGTAAAATGAGACCCTGGAATCAAATTTTTAGGGTCAAAAAAAATCACATTTCAAGAACCTACCATGACATTAGTGACATCAAAACAGGTATTGACAGTAACATGGGTCCAGAATCCATAAACTTTTGTGTGATACAAAAGACTAACAATAATGCCCGAGCTGAACGAGCAAATCATCACCATACAGCCTATCCATATCCTTCTATGCTTTGTTTCATAAGTTGAAGCAAGAAAGGTGGCGAAGAGTCTTTCAACTATCAAGCCAATTGATGCGCATCTAAAATTTAGATTTTAATGGTGTTGCGTGTCATTGACAACCAACGAACCTCATCAAAATCGTTCCAGCAGTCACACCCAATCCAAAAAACTTGTACATCCAATAAAATTTGTCTTGAAGGGCAGTGTATACAGATTCATTGCTGATAAGCAATACTGATGCATTCATAGCGACAATGCATGATGTAAATGTGCAGACAAAAATATGAAAGAATCGTAGTGCACTAAAAGTTGTCTACATTAATCTTCGCCAGCACTTGAAAATGAACACATACATGTAATTGGGATGATTGCGCTTCCGTCTTAATGCTAGTTGCCTCACAATCAATAGAAATAGAAAAATGTTTGTTACTGTCAAGCAGCATGTAAAAATGAGCAAAATCAATTCGGAAAGCTCTAGCATTGCCTAAAATAACCAAGATGTAGC
>KB455320.1:77615-100323 GCA_000341325.1 Panagrellus redivivus | reverse complement strand
AAATCTGTTTTTGCGAATTCTGAGGCCTAATTCTGATCAAGGCCCGAAAAACATAGAAAATTTATGCTGTGTGCCGTAATTTTGATCTCAGAATCCCCCAAATTCAGTGATTATCCGATGACGTCATTGGGGATCTTGACCCCCCTCCCCCCTTCATCATTTTCCGTCATTGTGGCACTGATCCCCCCTCCCCCCGTCTATCGATGACGTAATTTCTGGACAGCCCCTAAGGTCCAAAGAATACTTTATGGCCTTTGCGCAATGCGTCTGTGCATCGATTTTCTCGCAATGATTTGCGACCGCTATGGCCACTGATAAATCACCTCACATGCAATACGTGATAAGATTGATTTATTTGTCCTCTTTTTATACGTATAAGTTAATCTTTTGTCTTAATATGGTTCAATGCGGTACTCAACCTCGGTAAAACCGTATCCTTTGACGTCGTTCACCCAGAACTCGCACATGTTTTCCTCGACATAGCACGCCTCATCCAAGCCCATCTTGAATCTAACCAAATCGCGAACTTCGACGCGGACATCATAGGTCTTGGACCCAGCACGGAAGCTATAGTTGAATTTCTTGGGGAACTTTTTGTTTTCCCCGAAATTAGCGAGTTTAATGTCAATAGAGTCCACAGGGATCTTTTCCAAGCTTCTGAAATGTGTCTAATTTAAGTATCTTAAACCCATTATTTTAAATGCCCTTACGGTGTAACCACGTAGCCGAATTGTAATTGGGAGAAAACCGTCTCGGGCATCGAAACCAATGTGGTACTTATGCAAGTTCCATCGTCTAGGTGATACGTAATAATGATGTATCTAAAAGATCATTTCAACGACCATCATCAACTCGGCTAAAAGTGCAAACCTCCGAATTTGACTCCAATTCCTATAGGACGTAATGGTATGGTCTCGCATGCTCATCATCTCAACTTTTTCGGGAGTTTGAAATTCGTCGATTCCAAAAATACCACTAAGTTTTCCGAAGTGTTCATAATGGGTTTGATGGGTTGCTTTGAGGGTTTCAAAGAGTTGCTTCGACCATGGCTCCAAAGCGAGAGATCGGGCAATTATTTCAGGCGAAATTTCGGTATCAAAGTCGAAGTATTCCCCTTAAAAATGTTATTATGCTTGCATACAGTATACTTTTACTCACCATAGTTAGTCCATTCAAGCTCAAAATGAGACGTGATGGGTTTTATGGCAGGATCTTGCGTGGTTGATGGGCCTGTTTTTGTAATATCCGGCTGACTTGCTTGTGCCGGAACCAAATTGCCTTCGAATGAGATTTGCCATTTTCGCATGGGCTCAATGCATTTTACACGGAAACCGGATTCAGTAAGGTACTCGCTGTCGGATGGGATAGCCTAATGTAAAACAAAAGAATTGAATGCTGTATGCGAATGCGAAACGGTTATGGACGTTGGCGTCAGTGAGATAAAGATAGACTTACTTTCACATTACTTGTATGAGGCAATTCTTCGTTAACAAAGGTACCAAGACCCGGCACCTTTAGGGTGAAAAAGAGATTGATTACATCGTTAGGGCGCTGTGCCATTCCGAGTGTGAGCCACCATCCGTTTGCATTGCTGGCATTGAAGAATACGCAATCACCTGCCCGAGGTTTGTCTGTAAAGGTTGGGTTTACTTGGAAGAAGAATTTTGGAAGTTTTTACCATTTGGCAGCTTTGTTTTTCTTTCCATTTCTTCGATGTTGCGTTTGTTGCCACCAAACTCGCCGGTAACTAGTTCCCCATCGCTTTTCTAAATTCCACATTGCTTAAAACCGTTTTTCACGATATAATGTTACCTCGACTTGCTGGCTTGCCAAAGCCTTCTTCTGCCTCCGAGCGATCACAAACTTCATCAACGCATACTTGATCGGATAGAATGGCGTAGGCCTCGAATACACTCCAGCCGTTTTTCCAGGATCATATCGCAGTAATAACCATAAAACAAAGCCAATAAAAAGAGTAAAAAAGATAAACCAAAACATAGTTAGCACTGTTTATTAACCGAACCGCTCTCCAAAATAAGTTAACGGTACTGGTGGCCACCGATAAGCAGCACTGAATGTTCTATACGCTTGTTCCGCTCCATCTTTGTCCTCTTTTTTCCGGTTATCAGTAACCTAAGAAACTGCTATTTGCTCTTTGTATGACACGTAAATCAATTCCCAACCAAAACGGTGACCATTTTTTGTGGCCCAATCTTTCGTCAGCCAAAGGGAACATGCTCATTTTTGTCAAAGTAGCTTCTGTGTTTTTTAGCATTGGCTTGCGTCATTTAAGGGCCCGATTTACCACAGAATGATGCCCTGAAAATGGGTCTCGGAAGCCAGCAAGGGTAACAATTGCAGTCGTATTTGTAAGAAACTGCAATGATTTTGTCGGCCTTAGCTATTGCAGGATGTAGGTGGTAGCAGCGCCTCAAGTCTCAATGGCCTTCAGACATCTAAAAAAGGAGGGCCCAATTATTTTGAGGGGGAGCGAGGCGAGCTCATGAAAGCAACGGTTGAAAATGGCTATAAGAAGCATGGGGCGAGGTCTCAGTCAGTTTTGAGTGCTGTTTTGTCTCTCTTGGTACAATTGTTGGCGGGATTTATGCGGTTCTCTGTTTTATGTCTAGAAAAGTGACAAGTTTCAGGTAAATAAGCATTAAAAATGGATCCGGCCGAGTTTCGCAAGCATGGCAAAGAGATGATCGACTTTGTAGCAAAGTATTGGGAGACACTTCCCGATCGCCAGGCATTGTCAGATTGTAAGCCTGGGTTTATCTGGGACCTTGTAAGTAGCACATTTTACATTTACTTTTAACTAGAATCCGAAGTTTGTATTTGTAGGTTCCCAAGGAGCCCCCAAAATCACCCGAATCGTGGGATAAAATTTTTGCCGACATTGAAAAAGTCGTTCTCGAGAACAACACCCATTGGCACCATCCTCACTTTTTCGCTTATTTTGCCACGGCATGCAGTTATCCATCAATAATGGGAGACATCTTGAGCGGTGGCATTGCAAGTATCGGTTTCTCCTGGGTATGTTAATCGCTTACATTTACTTTTTGAACATCAATTTCTTCCAGAAATCCAGCCCCTCCATGACCGAGCTCGAAATGGCCTGTGTCGATTGGGTAGCTCAATCCATCGGCCTTCCAAACCTATTCCTCAACTCCGATGAAGGCCCCGGCGGCGGAATGATTCAAAGCACTGCAAGTGATGCCACCTACGTAGCGATACTAAGTGCCCGTGCACGTGCTGTCGCAGTAAGTGCCAATAGTTTCCCTTTTCCGGCTTCTATCCATGTGAACGTCCGCTTATTTTTTCTATTCTATCCTTTCAGAACTACAAAGCCAGTAGCAAGGTTGCATGGTTATATTCGACTGTTTCCAAAGCACTGCCAAAGTTTTCTTTAAAGGAAGTTCTGAAAACTAAGCCGACTGAATATGCCGTCGATGAGGAGGATCCGATTATCACTTTTGAAAATCACGATGCAAGTGTTATTGCCAAACTTGTCGCATACTGTAGTGATCAGGTGGGCTTGACTTTTGTTTCGGCAAAATTTGACGTTTCGTTATTGGCAGGTTCATTCATCAGTTGACAAAGGCATCATGCTTGCCGGTGTCAAAATGCGGAAGTTGAAGTCAGTTGTCGGTGGGCCATTGAATAACTATTTTGTTGAGCCTGCTAGACTTGAAGCAGCTATCAAGGTTTGGTTTTTTCAACCTCTTATTGTACAACTTCTTACTTATTTCTATTTTAGGAAGACCGTTCTCGCGGATTCATTCCCTTCATTTACGTCGCGACTGTCGGCACGACAAACACTTGTGGCGTCGAGATGCTGAGACCCATTGGCGAAATTTGCAACCGTGAGAACATGTGGCTCCACGTGGACTCGGCGTATGCTGGCAGCTTTGCGCTCTGCCCTGAATATCGTTACTTGATTGACGGTGTCGAACTCGCCGACTCTTTCAACTTCAATCCCCACAAAGCAATGCAAATCAATTTTGATTGTTCCCCCATGTGGTTTAAAGATATCAAGGAAGCAACGTGTTACTTCAACGTCGATGCAGAGTATCTGAAACATGAACATCAAGCTGTTGCTGCTGATTACCGCGTAGGTTATGACTTCCGATTAGGTCTGCTTCCGCGGTAATCAGACAACTCACAACTTTTCAGCATCTTCAAATCGCTCTCGGGCGTCGCTTCCGATCGCTCAAAATCTGGTTTGTCTTCCGCGCACTTGGGATTGAGTACATCCAAGGAACGCTAAGAGAAGTGAGCAAAAAAAGTGCAACAAATTGAAAAGTACACTGTAAATTGGATTCATTTCAGAGGGTGAAACTCGGTGATGAATTTGCGGAGTTGATCGAAAAGGATGACGACTTCGAGCTTTTCGTGCCAGCTCACGTCGGTCTCGTTTGTTTCCGTCACAAGAGCGACAATGAAACGAACGACAAGCTGGTGGCGGTAATTAATAACGATCACCGGATTCATATCGTCCCGGGCAAAGTGCACGGTACGCTGTTCCTGCGTCTCGCGATCTGCAGTCTGTCAACGACCTCCAAAGACATCCACTACGCGTACAAGGTGATAAAAGAATGTCTGTCAAAAGTCCTCCAAGCCAAAAACAATGTGGTGTGATAAATGAGCGATAACAGCTTCCGAAAATCATTTTTCATTGACTTCACTGTTCTCTCCGATTCCGTCTTGCGTGACCTTTGTTGTTAATTGCTATTTTTTTAAGCGCAATAAATTAGGCTTCAAAATTCTGATGTAATAAAATTGGATACAGTAGTATTATCATGCTTTTTTGATTTGTTTATTTTCAGTAACAAAAACTATTCATGAATGCGTCCCTTCGGTTCAACTTTCAAAAGTATTAGTCGGGTGCCTGGCGACGACCGAAAGGGCGTCAACCTTTTTGCACTTGATTCATGAATGAATGAATGAATGGCTTATTTTTTGCAAATTAAAATTTGAACATCACTTGACGTAGTGATCAGACTTAAATAAACAGAGGTCATGCAACTTAAAAAAACGGAAATCATTGAAACAAATGAACGGGTTCTTTAGATTTTTGTTAAAATTTATGCGTTTCCTGTCTTCGCCTTCCGTTCATTGGAATTGACGGAATGCATAGTAAAAAGTTTAACCATGAAACAGTCAAAGTCAAGCAAGCACATGATGCTTCAAAAAAGTCCAGACAGCTAATTAATCTTTTTGTATTATACGGTTAACACTGTCGTTTAGCAGCCGGTTGAGTTGAACACCATCGTCAAAACTTCTGACAATCTGCCCGGGGCTAGAATCAACTTCACAGGTGCATGCGTCGGTCGTATTTGAGTGATAGACACCTTTTTTCAATAAGAAAGCCAGGCAAAAAGTGAGCATTGTTACATTTTGATAATGATACGGTAGACTTTTGTACCTACCTGTTTTCAAGGACTTATGACTTAAAAGAATAACATTGCGGCCCCCTTTTTCTGTCGAGAAGCAATGTTTCAAAAACAGGAACTTGACGAGGTCATCTGTGACCACGACCACCACTCAATCATGTATGCTAGCCTTCCCTTTCTTTTCGGTTCCGTTCAAGTTCAATACGCCATACATTCGGGTAACTGACCATATGAAAAAGCATTTCCTGCCTGCTTGAAACCAATTTTCTTCAAAACTTCCAAACAATCAAAGGATGTTGCATTGTCTCCCTCCGACCATTTTCAGGTTGTGTAGAAAAACCGGCGAGAAGGAAAGAAAAAACCGTTTACGTGAGAATAGGTCGTTTTGATTAATTGAGAAAGCGGGAGAGAGAAGAGAAAAAAGGAAGAATCGGGGACAAGGGGATGAAAAACTCCGACGAGCTGACGCTACTACTTCTTGACGGCGACGAAGAGAACCATATCAGCTATCTTCGCCTTACCCTGTTAAAAGTAAACGAAAAAAACTGTATTCAATCGAAGTTTTGTTGATGTAGATTCAGGTTTATGTACTACAATATTTACAATTCATCATATATAATTATATATCCTTCATCGTGGCAATGAAATTGCAATAATAATTAGAATTATAACATAATAAAAATGACTGCACAAGGGTGTGGTTGGTAGTGAAAGTTGCCAAATACGGTAGATGATTTAAATTTTTCATTAGATAGAATACAGAAATGTTACAACGAATAGAAACTGGAAAAGTTCAACACATGTAATTAAAAAAGCCGGTTTGAATATCGTTGTTAACGATATACAGTCAGAAGGAAATCAAAAGGTTAGTGTGGCATTGCTTGATATATAATAAAAACCCTACATAAGAAACATGTTGCGGACGAAGGGCGCGTTGCGCGTACAAGTCTATGGCTGGGATTAGGTGTTGAACACGGCTTTAGATTAGAATTTGCTTGGGTTCTTCGTCTGCCCTTTCAAATCCACCCGCGTAGACGAAGAGAAACCATAGAAAAACAACAATATGCAGCACGAAAATCTAAATAGTCGAAGGAATAGTAGAAGGGCAGAAGGTTATCAAGCCTATCGAGCGAGGCTTTCGGTTTCTGCGACGGTAGCACTGTCAGTGTTGGTCTTGGTTTCCTTGTTGGCTGCATGATTGGAAATTCCATCTGTGGCATGGGGTTTGTAGCAGAGCCCCTCGTAGCACGCGGGCGCGTCTGATGGACATTCGGAGCACCGGGGCTTATGTTCGGAGGCCCAGTTGAAAGCGGGGACCTGAAATAGCTATAGAATACAGTAAGATCACTGCCATCGAGGGACCCCTTGAGATACAAGCATCAACAGAAAAGTCAAACTGGAGTAAGTCTCGAAGAAATCACACAGTTAGTGGTCACTCTTGAAAGAAAAAAACACTATAAAACACTCACACTAAAATGTAAAAAAATAAAAATAAAGCTCACTGTCACTCGGTGCTTATAATTTTGAATGAAAAAAGTAAAAAAAAAAGTTTCAAACAACAGAAAACACACAAAAAGAAAATTTTGGATTTTAATAAAGTTCTAATTTCGAAAAGAAAATTGAAAATTCACACACGCTTAAGCAACTACGCGTTTTCAAAGCGTTACTTATCACGACGGTCCTTCTTTCGAGACTTATTCCAATTCGACGTCCCGGCACTGTTGATCCTTGAGGGACTGGGCGCAACACTTTCCGTCACTGAACAGAAATACAAAACTTAAAAGTTTCCGGAAGTGTCGTTGGCCCTGGCCTGTTCTCTCGAGGGGTCGCAAGCAAATAAGTAATTAAACAGGCGTCTACTGACCGCGTAAAGCGTTCCAACTCCATTTATGAATACCGTGTTTCCTTGCGGGTTGTAGTGGCAGACGAAGACGTTACGGTGACCGCGGCCCAGCAGACCCCAGACGTCATTGCAACGGGAGAAGCCGCATCCGATCAAGTTGCTTTGAGCCCAAACGACCTGAAAAAAGTATTCATTCATTGCAGTCAATCAATTAGTCTCGTTCGATCAAATCTAATCTTGTTTTGCAACAGTTTTCATCGGTGTTTTTTCTTGTATGCATTGTTTCGTTAAACTTCCGCGAAAAAACAATGATTGACGCCTGAGCGTCGGGGACACAGCAAAATGCAACATTCTTCGCCAGGTGTTATCGTGGCTTTTTTCGTTGTTCCGTAGCTGCGTTGTTGCGACTTTGGTCTTGACTGCCCCTTGACGGGTCACGAACCGTCACACCGGAAGTTGTTCAGTGACTACTCCGTATTGACTATCCCCCGGAAAAAAGTCTTGGGCAACTCCCGTTGTTAAGAAAAACGGCAAAGTAAGTCTGAACAAATGAAGCGCAGAAACGATCGCATAAAAGACACAGGACGCCTCAAGGTCGGAGACGAACGCTCCATGTTCGTAAGTAAGCCCCGGTTTCTCGCGAGACTGATGCATATGGTCAGGTTGCGTTAAGTTGTGGGTAAGCTGCTCTTTATGGTAATTTTTTTACCATCGCAACTTTGATGCTGATAGTCTAATGAGCATTCTTCGGTTACAGTTCAAAGAAAGGGACGAATGAAACAGTAATGATCATTGAAGATGGTACTTTAGCGCTCCTTGAAAACAATACCTCGTCTCCACCCTACTGGACGTCACCAGATTTATAGCACATTAAAGACAGACAGGTGCTGTCCATGTGGCAGATACTTCTTTGACCAAAATATCTGCCCACGAAATATCGATCACGTAAGCAAGAAAAGTGTAAACGTCGTTTTTACCAATTAACCTATTTGCAGTTTTTTTGGAGGATTAAAAAGGATCTCAGTTAGTGAAAAAGAAGGCGCAAGTGCAGACAAAGGAGGCACGATAGCCGGAAGTTGTCGCGGCAACTCGAGATTACTCAGTCTGTACTAAAAGTTTTTTTTGATGTCGAAAAAATCCACTTAATCTTTCGCCGTCAAAAGCGCGAAATGAAAAAAAAAGCGTAAGATCTGCCACTGATTGGCACACTTTCTAATGAAAGAAAAAAGCGCGCTTCAATCACATTCCAAACGAAGGTCAAAATTTGGTCGTTCGAGATGGTTCGATAACGATTGCGTCGGTGTTACACTCACCTGAATGTAGTGACCGCAGCAGTGCTTGTAAGCGTGGTTACAACCGCAACGAGGATCGTTGACTTCTTGGAACCAGCGGGTGATGGCATCAGAGTAGTTGGCATAGGGCGCGGCCCAGATGTTTTCGCCAACGTTGACACGATCGCGAGAATGACGGAAGTCGCATCGGTCAGCATGACGCTGAGCACTGGCAGCAAGTTCATCGGACCAGTAGAGCATCCGCATGTTGGTAGCAGGTACCTGTAATGATTAAAGTAAATAATTGCCTAAAAGTATTACTGTATATTACCATCTGGCGATATCTGTTATGCTCGCTAGTGATCCACATCTTCAGAAATTGGCTTGGGGGTTCAGAGGACTGCAGAAGGTTAGGCCATTCTTGTGTTTTTTGTTGAAATTGCGGGTAGAAGATACCACGCTTCGCACGTTCATGCTCTGATAACTCTTCATCAAAGAATGTTTCATGTCCGTATAAAGCGTTGGTAGGACCGCTGTGCGAAATTTCAGCTTCACCGATGAGGGACTTGATGTTAAAGGCCGTCACGGCAGCGATGAGCGCGAAGAGCACAATAATATTTTTGTTCATGATGCTTGGAATACTGTCCACGTAGAGACTCGAGCAAGCAATTGACCACAAAGTTGAGCGATTGTGCGTTCTAACTGAAACGACTTCATTTTAGAATTCCGTATTTTGAGAGGGATCACGTCCTTCAATCGCGCTCGACACGTACTGTGCAAGTGGGTTGTAGAAGAAGATGCGTGAACTAACTTTGGTGGGATACGTCCTCATCTATCTTCCGAAACAATACTCTAAACTATCGGAACCAGTGGTCAGGTCAGGTTTGCACAAAAAAAGACAGATGGTTTCGTTGAGATGATCGAGGCTGTTACTACGACCATCTCCGCTGTAAACAACAAAAGAAAAACAAAGGTTAAACGTTCTTATCGAAATATTGAAAATACGCAAGCTTCCGGTACCTTTGGTACCTTGAAACTGCAGGACTGTGTCATTGTGAGCGTTGACAGAAACCATTTAAGATGCGCCTTTCTGAGAGGTACGTTGAGTCCGCCCCCTTCCCGATAACTATAACCGGTCTGACCGTTGGGCAGGCCAGGAGCTCCGTCTGCTCCGGTTATCACTTAGTCTACCTTTTAGGAGACTACAATGTGTGACACTTTGCAGAAATTTTACGGCACATCTGTTTTTTGCGCCACGGGTTACTGTAGGGCACCAGAAAAAAGTCTGGGTTTCTCCGTTCGTTTGGGAGTCGTCGACCAGCGCAAAAAGTGGGTAAGGGGGAAATGAATGGACAAGACCCAGCACACCTTTTTTAGGCTTGATTGAAAGGGCGACGAACCCCACCTTACCTAGGGCATTCTAGTAGTGCGACCCGTAACAAAGACGGAAGGGAAAGGATCCTACCGAGCTTTATAAAGTTATCTACATACGCAGTGAGGGGGCGTTGAACCAAAAAATCAGAAAAAAAAACTTAGTAGACAGCGGCGCTGACCATTTGTTGCAGCACGCCGACAAAAGTGCGGCCCCAGGGCGCCCGCCTACGTTGGAGAGGTTTCTTGATTGTGATTGGAAGGGAAAGCCGCCGATTCCGTTGCTCTCTGTGCTTCAAGAAGCAAGAGAGAACAAGTGTGGAAGCGCCATCGTCCCTTGATCGCAAGTGCATCTGATTTGGAACTGACGGACCACCTTCCCCTTATAAACGCCGAACACGCTCCGAAGAACCCTCCTTCGACGACACCGTTGAACGCGAGAAGGAGGAGTGACCACAACAGACACCACGTGCCATGACTCTTGACGCCCTTCAACGGTTGTGAAAATGGAATTTCGCCAGGAAGTCGAGACGGCATACAACAAAGAGTAGCTTTAGACAAAGTGTCGGAATGCAAAGTATCATCAAGTTGTAAAAAAAACTCATTAACGCTTAATTTCTTCTATGGAATTCTAAGTGTCCATGATGACGCTGTCACAAAGGGCAGCCGGAAGCACGCACATTACCTCTCTCGTAATGCGATTTCCATAGATGGTGGACTTTCCTGATTGACCGCATAAATCAGACACCGTAGATGGGGTCGTCAACAAGGGTGGCGTGCTGATATCCGATGCATCTGTCCTCCAGAATTCTTTATGACGCTAGCCCTCCGGCGGTGCTATGAAGCGGCAACAGGTCATTTCAACTTTTATGGCACTGTAAACGGATTCTTACGACTAAATAAAAACCGACTCACAGATTGACAAATCACGGCGCTTCCGTTCCCGGGCGGTCTATCTTCCGGCGAATAAAAAATCACAAGAAAATGCCGCCGAAAGTGATAAGATTTCGAAAAAGACAAAGTATCGGTAACTTAGACTGTCGGAATGCGAACGTCGAAATGTCAACATTCCAGAAGCTGCACTTTCCTTTTATCTACAGTATGAAACATATGTGCAAAACTATCATTTGCAGTTTATCTCATGCAAAGATAGAACACAGCGCATGTTCTGTCCGAAAAAACGCCCCAACTAACCAGTGGGTGTAGATTGTTGATAAGGTAGGTGGATCAAAACGTTCGAAACTAGTACATGATTACTTTTGACACACAAAAGAAACCTAATGAGACAAAATAATCTCTGTGTTCACACTTTGGAAGGTGTGATCGAACAAGCGATTCCCGATTGTACAGAACGGCGATGTTAAAATACAAGCGTGTGCTGCACCGGTTTATCACCAAAAAGTTGTTGAGAAAGGCATGCGCTAGCCGCAAATGTCACTTCTCGTTTGTGATTTACCGTTACAAATGAACTGAGCGCGAATTCATTAGTCCAGCTTAACAAACGTTCGTCGATAGGCAAGGTCATTCAGGTGGAATGTTGGAACATGGCCGAGTTTGGGCATGGGCATCGGGATACGAAAAGGTGTCCGCAGGTGTTAAAAAAAGGGGTTCCCACGGGGAAGGTGTTCGAAATTGACATTTTTGATGCTATCACATTTTGGAGCTGATCAAAATAACGAATTTATCGAAAAAACTAACCGTGAAATTTTGACTATTCCCACGCTGACGACAGAAAAGACGCCTTCGCTACCGTTAAAGTTCAAACCCCCTTCAAAGATAACATTTTTCTAACCTTTAAAAACAAAAACCGCAAAATACCGATCACTTACACGCTTATTTATACCTGTCATGTTCATCTTGTTCAAATAGTTGTCAACGAGGACATAAATTTAACCTTTACTTTTATGGGTTCGATAGAAACCCACGCAATCCTCATGTGCACGAGGTGCTGGACATCTTTCACCCACGCACTTGTCATTCATAGTTTTTTCCTTCCGTTTTTGATGGTTCAATTATAAAATTTCAGTTTCCATTTTTGCTCAATTTCAATTTCAAATTCACATTTGCCTCAGAATTGTTTACCGCCTTTCGGGAAAAAAGTGAATCAACTTGTCCATCGGAAACCATGAAGGTGTCAAAAACCTTGACGAAGCGACACTCGAGTTGTCTGCTGTGTCCTATAAACTTCACACCTATTCATCATGAGAAACCCTTTTTCGCATACCTCACGTAGAGTTATCAAATAGGCTTGAACCAGTCAAAGTCCAATTTATTTTTGGTGTAAAATCAAAACCGAATTGGCACATCAGAGACAGACAAGTGCTTAAACGTACAAAGTACTCTAGATTGTACTTCTGCGGTCACTAAATACGCCAGCCACAGTGATTGCGGCCTTGAACGTAGGTTTTCTAAGGCTATTTGACACGAAACAAATGCGATTAACAGTATTCTTTCTTGGCAGACGATTACACAGCTGCTACATTTCCGTTACTGAATGGCCGGGAAGTGAATAGTTAACGGCAACATAAAAAGTGCAGTAACAAAAACGCATCAGGAAGCATGACAAAGTGCAATGCAGATTGCAAAAGACGGTCTTCCGAGAGTTGTATGAAGTACTTTCATTCAAGATTTGAGTGTGTTTCGCCAATACTGTACTCATTGCACCTACCTCTTTCATCAAAAGGGCTAATTCAATTTCAATTTCACCCTGATGCGTCATAAGCACCGATGTTTCATAGTGGCACCTTCATCAGGTCGAGATGACCAAGACTTCCGGTCTTTGAAATGTGTGCAACAAAGTTTCGACTTGCTTGAGCGTCAAGGCCGGCGGTGTCGAACGTTTTTTTTATCGCGGTTGCTCTGCTTTCTCGAGAACCGCGTTTGGCGGTATCTGTCGCCGAAGCGAAGCGCCACTCTGTCTGGACTGGTTTGCTCCGCTTCATTTTCCTACCGCCACGACGAACATTTTCACGCAGTCGCAGGAGAAAAAAAACCGAACAACCACTGACAACACATTTTGGGGTTTTTAAGTTCATCAGTGGTCATCAAACATGTCAACTCAATCTGGAGCTGTCCGGAAGCTCTTCTACTAATTTGAAATACGATTGATCAGATTTTGCACTTTTTTATTAGGCAGCAGATACATCTGGAGTAAACGAAGTGTTCATCCCATTGTTCCTTTTTCACACTTCTGGGTTTCATCCTTGGCGCCTGCTCCCAGAGAATTTCCGGTCAACGTAAGTATTTACCATGGGGTACGCGGAAGTCGTGGTGATTAATTAACACCGGTCACAAAGCAAGCGGTTGTCATTTTTTTCACAGCGCAAAGCGTCGGTCGCACGTGCACAAGTGATACCGCTTTGGAAGCTTAGTCGCGCAATCCCATAGGTCAAACTTCGATGACATCTCGTCTACTCCATTTATCAGCAACTTTTTACGTAAACACTGGCGCAATGATGCGCCAACCGGAGAAGGCACACTGTTTCGCTCCATCTGCACAAGTATTACACATAGTAATTTTTTATAAGTTACTAAAGTTCCTATAAACAAAAAAACAACAAGTACTTATGTGTAATCTTCCGCAAGGGAAAATGGGGTAAACAATGGGTTTAATTAAGAATACGGAAGAAGGCTACCGAGAGTCTACAGTAAAAAAGTTGACAATAGCGAGTGAGATTAATGAGTCGATGAGTGGAGATCAATACAGAAGGAATGCATGCAAGTCAAGGTAATTATTCATTAATTGCTATTTGAAGTCGTTGCGCGAAGTTTGTTTTGCAATGTGGGTGGTGGTGTGACTCCCGATTCCGGCAAAGAAGGTCGCGGCGTCGGGCCGCCGAGGCTTGATTCCATCGGAATGGGCACTTGTACTTCAGTTTCTCCAAAGTTGTGATGAGAAGTCGCAGTAGATAAGGTAATGAGATCACGACAACCATTCATTGAAACACTGAAATAAAATTGTGAATCAGCACACGGACGGAATAATGATAATTGATAGCGGCGCCTAAACTGACCTCATGTGGATGCTAGGTGCCACCATACCACCGAGTTGTTGCGAGTAGAGTACGGCGTCATGCACACTTGGGAAAAAGTTACTCTTTGGAACGACATCAAAGCCGCCACATTCTTTAAATCGGTTGCGAACCGTAGCTGCAATTATGTCTTATGAATTTCATTAAATCGTATCAATCAACAATAAATACCGTTGACGGACGCGAATAGGAGTTTAACTTTTCTGTCAGCAAGTTCTGAGTAAATCTCGACCATGGTTTCAAGACCACTAGCGTCAGTGATAGAAATGGAAGAAAAGTCAATGATCACGACTTTCATTACCGAACTGTCTGCGGATACTGTATCATAATTCGGGACAATGTCCCCACTGATCAATAACGTCGAACGCATAGGTATGTCTTTCGTTCCCGCAATTGATGCCGCGTTGGCAGATTTCATGCTACCGGTTCTCGTACCGATGCCTACTCCCATGATCTGTCTGAAAAGTGGGAAACTAGTGATACACAGACATATCCATAAATCTTGAAGCTGTCATTATTGTGAAGGTCTCTGTCCTTTTTTCTGTTTTTTCAGGGTGGTATCACACCACGTACCCTTTGATATTTTCAGCTACAGATAGAACATCGCGCCGGAATTGAGCACAGTTATTGAAGAGCAAAGCCGATTCAAAGCGCATTACCGCAACGCCCGATTCATCCAAAAGTTCAGATCCATAGTAGTTGCGTTTGGCGTAATAGGCACCGGATCCGGTCACATTTACAAGAAGTTGAAACTTCGGCCTAAAAAGGTGTCAGGTTGCTTCGGTTTCATCACGTTTACGGAAGTACTAACCATTGAGTTCGCACAACAATAGTACCAACAGCGAACACCACTGAGGCAAACAATGCTTGAGTGCTGTTGTACCATACTGCCGTGAACACGCATGAGAAGACCCAGGTAGCCACGTCTAGTTTGGAAACCTTCCACAATGTTCCAAAGTTCGAGACCCCACTGAAGCATTCCCATAATGAGGCCAATACGAGACATGCCAACACACACTAGAAAGTGTTTCGGATTCAATTAGGTAATGTTTCAAGTACAAACACTTACCGTCGGTAGTGAAACAAAAAGTGCACCAAGTCCAAATATGAATGGAAGAAGTACCACAACGACAACCAAATTTGTTAACTAAAACATGCAGCCATTTACGCGAAGTGCACTTTAAAACCATTGCACTTTTAAATTTTAACTTGACTCACCAGGGAATTGCTTCCTGATTTTGCTGCCATTTTGTTTCGTCCGAGGGATCCACCGGCAGGATGGGCTCCGAAAAACGATGAAACTATCCCAATTGTCGATATCGTAACCTGCTCCATCTGCGTATCCACACTGTACTTGTAATTTTTGCCCATCGTCAATGCCAACCGATTATGCGACGCAAACACCAACAATGCCATCGCAAAGGCATCGAAAATCAGATCGTCGAGCAGTGACAATTTCGGAAGTGTAACCATAAAACTACAAAAAAAACCAGATGTTGGATTGTTAAAGTTTTATAGCGTCTATTATGCGTAATAAAACGGTACGAACCCGGAACTCATATTAGTTAGTGTCTCGACTGAATGTTTGTCCTTGACTTGTAGTAGATCAGACATGAGAGTCGCAAACACCATCAAGAAAAATTCGAAAAAATTGACCCTCATTTGAAGGAGGGAGATTAATATTTGCCGAGCAAAAAGCAGGAAAAGTATGACACACGCAGAGAGGGCCATTGTGTAGAGATTAACATAGTCTAAGCAATCCCACACGGATGATAAGCACTAAAAATCCACAAGATGTAAAGCAATAATAATCGCGTAATCTCATGACTTACGCCGTCGGTTTTGGCGGAAACGGGAGTCAAATCATTGGGATAAAAAGTGAAACCATAAACGTTCGTTTTATTGAAAAGCTTATTACGCGCAGCAAGGAAAGCACACTGTCGATATGTTGGAGGAACTGCCTTCATCGACACTGACGAAAGCTTTAAAAAGGCAATACTTAGTCAAAAAGTCATTAAAACGCTAAATAAATCATTTAGAATTGACCTACCGTTAATGACAGTTCAGAAATGCATGAATTCCCTTTTACGTGGAGCACGTGTTGCATCTGATTCATCGCGATACGGATGGCCAAACCGAAGGAAAATCCTGATAAAACCTGTTGCGATAGATAAAACAGGAGAAAGTCAAGTCGCAAAGCATACATACACGCCTGGAAAAACATGTGTAAACAAGCTGATCATTGGATCATAAAGAAAGAAAAAACCTGAATTAAAGCCGTTAAAAAAGTCAAAGTTGAAACGATTTGAATTTGCTCCAATCCGCTGATTTTAGGGATATCCGTGGAGTTTGATGGCAGTAAGTAAATGTAGTCATAAGGGACTGATATTCGTTCGACGATGTTTCGAGTTAGAAAGCAGATTACGACGTTACCCCCTGAAAACAGACTTTTCCTGGTAAGGAATGCAAAACATTTGGCAGTACCCATGAAATTCAACCGTGAAGTCCCAAGAAACGTGTAAATCAACGCAGAAAAAACAGCAGTATAAATTCCACAAATCGGCGGCAATCCCGCGAGAAAGGCGAATGCATAGCCTTGAGCAACACTGTGCAAGCCCACAGTTATCCCAGCACAGAGGTCACCGGGGAATTTTTGACGAATATTGTATTTTGTCATCCATTGCGTGAATGGGAGATACCGTGCGAGGAAATTCTTTCCTCTCGGAAAATAGGAATCCGATTCAGTTTGCGGCATTCTTGTTGGAGCTTTTACATTGAGCCGACAGCACACGCAACAGTCGACTTGACGACTTTCTAGGGATACCCGACGGTTTCGGGTGCCTTTCATGTAGTTGAATTTTGTGTCAAATTCATCCTAGAAGTAAGTTTAAACTGCATTAAAACATTTTTAAGGGACTAAATTTTACATACCTGGTTCATCGGTGCCTTCCTGGCGCCAAGTAGATGGAGTTGCACTGTTTGGCTTTGTACCTCCATTGTGACACCCTACAAATTCGACTTCGACTTATTTTAGTTCGATTAAAATATCATTAAGCAGAGTGAAATTTAAGCAAAAAGCATCAAAAATGTCAAAGCGATGCATGGTATGTAGCGCGTTAAAGAATGTTCACGTGTTGCCAACTAAAAATCTCAACGCGTGTGTTGAAAGGCATTCGAAGCCACACTGAGCCTTCCAATCGTACATCTATTTTTCTACAAGACTTAAGGTATTCTGTGGAGCAAGAAGGATTAGCACAACACAACGTGAACTATAATACAGCTTTCAAGAGCGTCACTCGTGGGCAGGACGAGACACCGAGGGTTTTGAGGTGAGCCGAGTCAACCACAAATGTTCAAATTGCATTCAGTAAAAAGGAAATTGGATAATAAGCTATGTGTTACACGATGAAGCAATGGAAATTAAACACTGTGGGTTCAAGAAACAGGTAGTTTAAAAAAGTAATTTTATTTCCTCCACTCAGTTAATTTAATTTGAATCAAAATTAGTACACATATTTTGTAAGTAAATACATTACGGCAACTTTTTACAATTTACTCTTCCCGTAATTCTCAAAGATAATATTCTTCTCGACGTCATTGCGCGTGGCATCGAAAGAAGCGGCGGAGACTGTGAGAAGCTGCTGCTCGACGCAGTACCGGGAGGCAACATCAGCATCGACGGGAGTGGCTTCGGCGTGTGCGGCGAATTCGACCAATAAGGCTCCTACAAATGCACTTATGATTACCCTTACCCGAAACACTCTGAAATATTAGCTGTAGATGCCTTAACTCACCGGTATAGACGTTGCCCATGGAGATGCCAATGTCACGAGCACCGCGTTGGAGGTTCGCCGGAAATTGGGGGTCCTTCTGAGCGGCTTTAAGCGTGGAGACAAGCTGGGTGAAGGCCTTTTCGAGGCTGGTACCAGCTTGCACAACTTTTTCGTTCTGGCCCGATTTAGCTTTGGTGACGATGCCGGAAATACGATTCACAAAGGCTTCGAAGGCGGCAAACTTTGTAGTTTTGAAAACGCGTAGGATGTCCAAAGACAAAACGTTGGTGGTACCTTCCCAGATGGCAGTCACTTGGGCATCGCGCATGATGCCAGGGATGCCGGTGTCCTCGATATAGCCTTGACCACCGAAGCATTCGATACCTTCACTGATAGCCGGAACGCAAACCTTGCCAGTGTGAAGTTTAAGGATGGGGGTGATCAAGCGCAAAAGGGCAATCTCTTCGGCAGATGCTTCACCCGATTCGAATCGACCGAGAAGACGAGCTGATTCCAATGTGAAGAGAAGTGTACCACGCGCCAGAATTTCAAGGTTAGCGAGAGTAGCGAGATGCAACGGCCAATCGACGAGTTTGTTGCCGAAGGCGACGCGACGGGTTGACCAATCACGGGCGAGAGAGACGACGCGACGGATGCTCGAAGCCGATGCGACGGCATTGTGGACGCGGGTGATATTCAACATGTTGGCGATGGATGGCACTCCGCGGCCTTCGGCAGAGACTTTGAGGGCGTTAACACCATCGAGGAGGAGTTCGGCTGTTGGCAATTGCTTAGTGCCGAGTTTGTTCTTCAATTTGAGCATCTGAATGCCATTAAGTTTACCGGTAGCTTGATCGCGAAGTCGGAGGAAGAACAATGAAAGGCCTCGAGATCCAGAAACTGCCTTTCCGTCCTGGACTGTACGAGCCAACGTCAGAGTCATATCAGCGTCAATGGCAGAACTAAACCATTTGTATCCGGAAAGCTTGTGGTTGACTTCATCGACAGGGACGGCATACGTATCGCATCCGCCACCGACATCTGATCCACCGGCCTTCTCGGTCATCCATTGTCCGGAAGTCCATGCATGTTTGGGATCTCGGCTTGTCAGACGATTGTAGGCTTCTTTGAGATCGGGGAATTTGTCGCCCAAATTAAGTTCCTGCAACAAAAAGATACTGTCATAAGGTTTTTCTATAACCAAAAAACTAACTGAAATGGTCTTCGCAGCACCATCAGTCATAGCCAATGGGCACGTGACAAGCCCAGAAGAGGGATGGAAAAGATACAATTTAGCAAATTGATGAATCCGACGAGCTTCAGCACTGCGCGATTTGTCATAGCCGATGGCAATAAGCCCCTCTTCAGCGGCAATGCCCTTCAGCTTATCCCACGCAGGTGTGACAATCAGATTGTCGACGCGATTGCCCCAGGCATCAAACTGTTCAAGGCGCGGAGGGTCGCGTTCTGCCAAAAGGCCGAGAGCATCGACTTCTTTGACGATACGCTGGCCGAAGTTGGATAAATCGGTGGCGACGGAGTTGTATTCCTGCAAAAAATCGAAAATAAACAATGTTTAGCCATTTTTATAAAAAAAACAAACCGAGTTCGGCAGAAGCCTCTTCAATGCCCGCGGCAAGATGGGATCAGAAGTGAATGGATTCTCCAAAACTGGAGCAGCTTGGACAAAGGGGCCAAGTTTAGGGTGTTGGTAGTCTTTGTTGAGCATTCTGCAAAAAGGCAATTATATAATATATTATCAAAATCCAACTTTTATAACATACCTGATCGAATTCACCGACCTCGCCGACAACCGAAACAGCGGCACACACGTTGTAGTCTTCATTTGTACAATATAGTCAACAAATCAAAAGTCGTAATCAAATAACGATCAACACCAAGGAAGGCGCAGGACTGACCGAGTGCAAGCGAGCGATCGTCTAGCTAGCACAGACACAATTTATGTAGTTTGAGCTTTGGCAATGTGTTGACCACCTTTCCGCAACGTGTTGGGCGCGTCTTCCCAGGACAACGAACGTTTTTCCAACTGTGCTTTGAACTTTATCGTTTTTATATATAAAGATTCTTATTATAACTTGCCAAGTTAATTGGCTACACAAGTAACAAAGAAAAGTTGAATATCGAAGAATTTTCAAAACTGTCAAAGTAAAAAGTGATAAATGCTTGCAAAAACTGATTAAATATACTTAAAGAAGGTTGTAGATCGCGTATCCGTTGATAAGAATGTTGCATAAAAACTCTGTTGTTGGGTGAGGGAAGTGGTCAGTGTCTTACTTCTTCTTCTCTTCCTCGGGCTTTGCCGCCGGTGCAACCGCGACGATCATTTCCTTAAGCAGTTTGAGCTCGCTTTTCATTGCTTCCACCTTTCTGAAATTTTATAGATTAGAGACATAGGCAGACCTAACCCCATTAAAAGGGTAATAAAGTTAATGATAAACACCAAAGGTCGTACCTTTCAAGGACCTCATTCTCTTCCCGAAGCTGATTCACACGCGAATTAGTTTCGTTCTCCTCTTGGCGCTTCTTTTGACGTGTTTTGCAAACAGCAGCATTGTTCCGATGACGCTTCAGGGCGTAGTCCTCCGGCGCCTCCGACAAGCTTTCAGATTCGGACACAGGTGTGAGAGCTTTACGTTTACGTGGTTCGCCGCGTCCTCCCATCTAAAAGGTGCAATTTGAAGATTTGATGGGGTTGTTTACATTCTTTTTAGTATCGATGGAAAGTAAACCATTGGTATAAATCGTACAACGAGTCTCAATGCAATCAACTTTACTTAAAACATATACCATACCAAGTGTAAAAAAACCCCGGATATAAAATGCATGCAAGAATAGACAGATGGGAATGCAAGCTGACTAGAAAAGCAACTAAATAAGGCTTTTTAAAATGCTTATCACAGTTAATACCGATGTAGGATTAGAAGTATGTTGCGCCATGAGAATTAAGGATGAACAGATACGTACAAAAACAAGCTAGCGACTTTTAAGGTTGTTTGGTAAGAATACGCATAGTGAATCCGATTTTGAGTATTACAATCAAATCAACGATTGCAGCAGTTTCGTACTTGTTGTTGAGCTCGATCAATGAGGCTGATGTTATCCTGGGCCCGATTTGCGTCGATATTGTAAGTGTGGAACCTGGAAAGAAAAAAAGTATATATAAAAAGAAGTGACAATGATGCAATATAAACAAACCGTTGGTCATTTAGTTTCATTGCTTCAGTCAACCTCATGGCGACCTCGTGGAACAAGTTTTCTACATTGGTAGCATCGAGGGCCGATGTCTCGAGGAAGTAATCAAAGTTGTTCCCGGTGGCAAAGGCTTTTCCGACGCGTTCCGGAACTTCGCGCTCGTCGTCCTTATCGACTTTGTTGCCTGGAAAAGGAAAGGTGCGTCCAAAGTTGCTACTGTTTGGATAACAATGCAGATTAGAGAGTTCAACTACCCACCGACGATAATTTTCAATACTTTTCGGTTAGCATACTGCTCAATCTCGCTTAACCATTCTGGCAAACAGTCGAAACTAGGCTGACAACAAACATCATAGACCAGCACTATAGCATGCGCAGATCGATAGTAGCTTTGCGTTATGGAACGAAAGCGCTCTTGGCCTGCGGTGTCCCATATTTGTAGCTGCAAAACAAAAGCCCTTATTTATTGATTACACACGGTTGTACGTCCTCAAACAATGCTCACTTTTATTTTGTCGTTGCCTACTTTGACCGTCTTTATCATGAAATCAACGCCGATAGTAGCGCTCTGCCCGGGTGGAAATATGCCTTGAGTGAATTTTCGGACTAGACATGTCTTCCCGACGCCTGCATTTCCGACGAGTACCACTTTAAATAGATATTTATAGTCATCCATCGGGATAATTATGTAATAGATATGTTCATCTAAGGACGGTTTCTACAATTTTACAATCATGCTCGTGGGGGCAATCAATAACCGCACGAAACAAGTTGATCGTGAACAGGCGTCCGTCACGTGACGTCATTCCCGGTGAGACAGAGGGGACCATGGTTAAGTAGGGCAGTAATGTACGGAAACGCGCGAAAAGTGGAACGATCAGACTAGTTTTTGAGGATTGATTGCCTCGATTCGCACCCACCTCGATGGAGATTTATGGCTTCTCGCCTTTGTTCAGCATGCTTTCGTGACAACCGTCGACTCGAGATCGACCGATGACCTTACCGGTGGATTGGAGTGTGCGAAGATGTGTGTCTGTTTTTTTCAGAGGGCTCCCCAAAATCGAATCTTTTCTATGTTGGGGGGTCGGCTACACACATTCAATTCAATTCAGAGCCCCACGACAGTGACGACAGGCGAGACCCCCAGTACTGAACACCCGTATGTATTGCCTCTGGATGTTGTGGTATGCGCGCAATGTTACGAAACCCTCACATCATCGCCAGCGGCAAAACAGAGTGCAATAGCATCGACCTCGCGAGATGTCAGCCCTTGGGGGTGGTTGTGGTTCAGTGTCGCCGCGGGAAACTGGAGACAGCTCCGACGCAATGGTGATGGTTGGCTTTATAGTCGATTGCCTGGAGCATTTCCTTGAGGAAATGGGACAAAGTGGTTGGCTTGTGCGTTCTTACACGCATCAGAATCACAATAACCAGTCGATCGCTATTCACAAGCGGTCTGGCTGCAGACCACGACCAGACCTAATAATGGGCTCCGAAACTGGGCTATTAAGCCGAAATGTGAACTAGGCTTGATGAAATCGCAAGTTGATCTCTAGTTTTTATTTCTATCGCTTCTAGCAACGGTAATAAATAACTGCGCAAACAATCGGTATCAATTACAGCTAATTACGTAGAGTTCAAGAAGTGATGAACACAGTAGTTAAATCAGCCAGAAGGTGTGTCAACAATGTAAGATCACAACAGACATAACCAAAAATAAAAGGACGAAGTTAGTGATGTACTCCAAGTTTTGCACGGGGGTACACTTACAACAAAAAAGTAATTAGTTCAAAAATAAGTCGTATTAATG
>KB455320.1:16706-50543 GCA_000341325.1 Panagrellus redivivus | reverse complement strand
ACAATGTGGGCTGGAACCCTCGACCCTTGCTTCTTTGCTCACAGCTCAGCGTGATCAACAAATCCATTCGGCTTCAATTTTTGAGATTATTTCAGGCTTTCTTCTTTCTGCCGAAACAATAAACGCAGCATAGTGCAATGGATGTGCTCCCAGAAGGAGCAAATCTTGTTACCGTTCAAATTTCTTTATATTTTGAAAACTTTTTAAAGACAAATGCACGTTTTATCCTGAATAGCATTTTAGTACATTTATAACTTGTGTTTAAATGAATGTAATCAAATAAACTTTACCGTTTGCTAGTCAAGAAAGCATTATACTCACCGATAATATTGGTTTAATCGTGAATTGAACAATCGCGAGGCTTTGGAAAGACGGGATGAAAACAAATCCCCGTCTTTCCGAAGCCTCACCACTGCGCAGAACACATGGACCATGGAAATAACCCTTCGACTGCTATATGAAGACAAAATGTGGACAACGGAGAAACTGACAGTCAAAAGGAGAAACCGTAGATGCGGTCGACAAACGGCATCAAAATGAATCTACTGAATATTGGTAGATTTTTTGTCAATGCGAATCTCACACTGAGAGTACACTCATTTATCGCGTCTTCACCGACACTGTGGGAACCAAGTAATATCAAATTTGCATGAGTACTGTTTTCAACTGCTTTCTACCAACAATAAATGCACACGTTGACGAAATCGAACTGTTCGCTAAGCAATCAATGAACAAATATGCTGAAATTAACATTAAGCTAGATATGCACCTTTTTAAAGAATTCATCTGTAAATCCTATTCAACTTTCTGCACTGTCCTTGTAAAAACTAAATGTTTATTTTTAGTGCGTTTTACGATGTCACTTATGCAAACAGTTTTTCTTAAGTCAGACTTTTTATAAACAATCGATCCAAAAATATTCCTTATCGAACTTGGTGTGACACATGCTTCGGCCTGATAACGAAATGAACTGAAAAAGGGTTTGTCGCAAGTTTCTCGGTGTCCATAGAGAGCAAATATATTGAAAGTGAAATCTATCATCACTATACAGCCCGAGGCTCTTTATGGAAGATTTATTTGGGTTACAACTTTTGTAACTACAGAACGGGGCCTTAGATATTTTAGTTCTTGATTCAGTAACTGTGTCTGTGATTTATAACCAAGATAAACATCTTTTTTCCAGAGATGCTAGCCGAAAACAAAGTTCTCTCCGCAAAAAAGTGAGTTGATTTTCTTAAATGTGATTTATGCAATCAAAATTTTCAGGCCGTTTACAACTAAAAGTTTTAATTTTCAACCGTATAGTGCAGATCATATCCACGAACATGAGACCAACTGGGAAGACATTAGAAAGCCAATTACCAATGATTTTTCATTGACGGTCAAATTATTTGATAACGCAATTCGTACGGCATTGAAGATAACCGAGGTAAAATACACTTATTTAAATCAGAATTTTTTTAATTTTCGTTTTGCGAAGTATTCTTGTAGGAAGCAGTATTTGAAACGGCATTTGATGAATGTGGACGGTTCAAGTTTACTCTGAAAGAAGTTCAAAGACATGGTAAAGTAACAGCCATTATTAAAATTGAGTCAGCTTCTGAAGACGAAATCCACGGCGACAACAATCTTAAATTTAATATTAATGATTACATTTACATATTTACTTATAAATTTGTAAAAAACAAAAGAAGAAGAGAAAATATTGCTGTGGGCTATATTACCGGTATAACTAAAGCTGAAATACGAATTGGATTATTCAAGGAGGCAGTTGACAACAAAACTAAAGCAAAAGTGCTTGAAGAGTTTTGTCACGAGGTAATAACAAAGTTTATTTATTTATTTTATCGCAGGACATCTAAGAGTTTTATTACCAAACGGATTTAGATGGTTGGATTGAGCCTTAAAGTCAACTATAGTATGTATAATTCTCAACTTCAATCGCTGGAAGTTTTAAAAGCACATCGTTTTGTTCAAGAAAAGTTAGGATATGCTATGCATGATTTCTCGTCGCATCAAAGGAATGATAATGCCAATGACACTGATCTAGAACGTGCTTTCAAAGCGATGACCCGCAAAACATATTCAACTTTCGTGCTTACGGGCCCTCCCGGCACTGGAAAAACTACAGTAATGATTGAAGCCATTCTTGAACTTGTTAAACAAAAAAAGCGTGTCTTGATTGCCACCAAGTCTAACGCTGCAGCCGATACATTTACTAACCGTTTTCTTCAACATTTTAATGATGCTAAACGTGTGTTTCGATTAATGAGTGAGCGCCATGAGCCTTCACAGTACAACGACAATATAAAGAGAATATCGGGTATCTTCTTCAATAAGAATACGAATTTATGGGACTATAAACTGGTCTTAACGAAAACAAACGACGGGTAATATGTTGCAATAGAAAAGTAATAATGAAGCTTTACATTTTCATTTCAGCAAGAAACTATTGTGTTTGCCGCCTAATGTTGATAATTACGAAGTGGTTATTGCAACACTAGGAGTGTCGTTTCCGCTTGATCAGATTTCTATGAATACGTTTTCACACATTTTCATTGAAGATGTAAGTTTTTAACTAATGGCTTTTATAAATGCATCGTTCGGTTTATTTCTTCAGGCTCATGAAGCTCCCGAACTTTTTATTTGGGAGTTTCTTGCTGTTCATTGTAAAGAGAATAAAACGCGGCTAATATTGTGTGGTGATACAACGCTCCTTCGCTATGATTATTTTCTTGAACCGTTGAACATTCCTAACAGTGTTTTAAAACAATCGCTGTTAGAACGACTTGTTAGAAATGAGCAGTTTAAAATTAACTCGTACGTTCATTGATTGACGACACCCAGTAAATGGGAATGTTTTGGATACAAATTTCAAGTTTTCAGCCGTTTAATGATTCGACTTTCAAAGAACTACCGTTCACACGAGTCCATCATCGACGCCATTGGCGCCATGTTCGACGACCCCATTGTCGCAGCGGAAACCTTTAACGACACACTTGACCTTACAAGCATTACATCGCACCCATCTAACCGCGTTATCTTTCAAAATGTTTTGACAGATGACGAAGAATTGGACGTTATTTATGAATATCTTGAAAAATGTGAAAAACTTTTCCAATATGTGGACATTGGCATTATTACTCCTTACAAAAGTCAGGCAGTCATTATTCAACAACATGTCGATGAACGCTTGGGAATTGTGGTCAATGTTGTTGACGAGTTTCACGGCATAGAGCGACATGCCATTATTATTTCATGCACATTGGATTACGATAAAGTAATCGGTCAAAATAAAGATACTGAATGGCTTAACATGGCTATTTCGAGAGCCAAATCGCTGGTAATAATTGTTGGACGCGCTTCGTATTTGGAGAAGCTTCCAGAGGGAAGGAGGTGTGTTTAAACTCATGGATACTAGTGTAATTAAAACAAAATTTTAGATTTATGGCTTTCTGTCATTCAAAGCTAGGTTAATGATGGTTTTCTCTCGTTATTGTTTTTACTAATCATAAAGTTTGCTTTACGCATTTTGCAATTTTAAGAATGTCTCAGTTCGAACCGCAACTTCAGCACTCCGTGAACAATTTTTGGTGGCAAATTAATAAATTCTTGAAGATTTGACACTTCCGCTTGGTTGTCATTGTAAAAAACGGCGCACTTCTTCTGTAGTTCATCTCTCGAACAGTCCCAAGCGTAGCTGATAGCCGGGCAGATGTCTTTAAGGGACAATGACTTCAAAAGTGGTTGTTCCAAATGACTCTAAAACAAGTCTGTAGCAAAAAAGTTTGAAATATTACACTAACCATAACCAAATTATACTCATGCTTATGAGCGTGACGGAGAACATCAAAACGTGTCTCCAATCCGAAAGCTCGCTTCAACATGTCGACGGCGAGCGTGGGTGGGAGATGGAAGAAGTGCATTGAACTCAGAGTTTGATGTTTCTTGAAGAAATTGCAGCATTCGGTAAAAAGATTGTCTTTGGAACAGTCGTAGGCATACTGGGCGATGGCGCAGAAGTTTAGGGCAGATAGATTTAGACGGGGGATCGATTCCAATTGAGTCTGAAAAGTACCGTAAGACAGTGCTGACAAATCTTAGAAATTGTACCGTAACGGCTTTGATTTCATATTTATGGGCGAAACGGAGGATTTTGATCACCATTTTGATGGAGTTGTCAGGGACTTCACGGCCATAGCACAAATCGATGGCTGCTTTGACCGTTTCGAACTCAAAGTCGGTAATTTCGACCGTGCCTGACTTTGATTCAGCGCTGTTGTTGGAAAATATGGCGTGAAACACTGGTGACATCAGCGAAAGGAAGCTTTTGTGAGCCTGAAACAGAATCAATCAATAGCTGGTTAGATAAAGACAAAAGCGTACCCCCACGTTGCCATTTTCCATAACCAGCTCAACATCAAACTCCACGTGCCCACAACCATCGGCCAAACGTGGAGTTTTATAAAGAAATGGCACCAGAAATTCAAATTCAATGCTGCAGGTGACCGTCAGCTTACCACCGCGAAACAATGGACGAAGAGCACTGTGTTTGGCGTACTTTGGCCAACCTTTACTGCTTGTGGAATCGAATACAGTAAATGCTAAAACAACCTGTATTGAAAACGAAATAAACAATCAATGAACCATCAACCTTTGATTAAGGACCCATCAATGACAACAGACATTCTTCGCCTCACATTCTTGTTCGACATTAGGAAGATAGAAATATGACCGGCACTGTCTTCATTGTATCCTGCAGCGTACCATCGGATCTTCCATTTCAGCCCATCTGAGTGGAGAATGTTTCGATCTGGTGTTTCGAGATGTTCTGCAACTTTCTGTTCTGCCAATTCGGATTCGTGGATGATGAATGTTGTTGAATCCTTCACAGTAAATGCGTTTTTGGTCTGTATCATTTTATTGTTTTATATTTCGAGTTGAAAACATGATAACTTACATCTGCCATAACTTGAAAAGAAGAAAAGGCTGAAATTGAAACACTAATTCATCAAACGAAACTTATCTGATCGTTGCCACGGGTCTGGTTTTGTAATTCAAATTTTGATAACGCATATTTGCATTAGCATTGTGAACAAAGTGATAATAAGATCTTAAGGTATCTGTCCCCCGAAGTCGTTTATGGAGTCTTCAAGCTTGGGTTCGAACTTTAGATGAGTTTGAAATAATTGTTTGTTTTAATAATTGTTTTGTTTTGTTGTTTCTAAAGCATTTGTTTTTATTAACTTAAGTTCGAAAATGTTTCACAAGCAAACAATCAGCAATGGGAGTTAGTCATCATAACGATGAAAATGCGGTATCTTCAAGCTGACATTAATCGTCTACATTGGAGTCATGTGCATCAGATTCATCAATGCCGGCATTGGCAGGTTGTGAATTGCCTTTTGGTTTAAATGGAGTAAAGAAATGTGTGAAAATGGGGAAATAAAATGATAAATTAAGCGCACCGTTTGCCCTTGCCTGTTCTTCAAGACTTGCAAGATCATAAAATCCAAAGGCCTCCTTGACAGCTTCAATAGCATCCTTAAAAACCACTGGGGCGTCGGTATCGTCGCCGAACTTGTGCTTCATGAAGTTCGACAATGTTTGAATGTTGTCAATGATAGCGTGGGCCTGAGATTCCATGATTTCCGATGAAACCTCGGTAGTTTCGTTTTTGTCTTCGACAATGTCGTCGGAAGCCAAAAGGTTTAGACTTTCCAGAAGTTCTAAAATATATTATTAAAATACACCAAAAGTTATAATTCACTTACCGATTAGAGTCAAATTCTTTTCGATGCCCTTCATTCCAATGATTGAAACTGTGCGACAAACACCACACGAAAACAACTTCTCTGTTGTCAGTTTCTCGGTACAGCGTTTGCAGAATGTATGGCCACAGGACACGGCAACAGGGGCCCGATTGGTGCGGTTATATGCGTAATAACAGACGCAGCATTGGTGCTTTTTGGGACCGTTGGTGTCGAGTATCTTGCTGGTGGACACCATTTGGGTTTAGATTAGATTGTAAGGGGATAAATATTCAGCAAACGCGAACACAGTGTGAATAAACGATATTGAAGACGCTTTTCTAAGTCCGCTTTTGCACGACACAATAACAGAAGTTTTGCAACACCTAAAAGACACACATACCGTGCTTCCATCCTTACAGTAATTGCTACAGTGTGCGTAAATGGGAGCGAAGATGTCCAAAGTCCCATGTTCTGAGGGAAAACGATAAGTTAACATAGCGCAGTGTTATATTCGTGTGAAGGTTAGCTGACCGCGCATTATCGACCATTGTGACGCGCTTTCGCGAAGTACGGCTAAATCACATTTCAGTCCCAATCGGTAAGAACCGTTTACTGTGGATATATGATCATTCTATATTCATTATAATTCATTGTTTCTTTCAACTGTTTTCCTTTCATCATGGCAACTGTAAGTTCTTTAGTCGCACTTTCTCACATTACAAATGTTTGTTAGCATTTCCAGACGCAGCTTATCACGGTTTGTAAAGACTCCGTCACGTTCACTCTTAATGCAGCTGATTTGACTGGTATGCCAGTTGGAGGGCTTCACAAAACACCAGAACGCGATGTTCCTCGTTCTGATGGGCTCAAATGGAATGTTTCATGGTGCCCCGCTGGTTTTAGCCCCGAACATGCACACCATTTAAGTGTTTTTCTTGATGTTAATAAGGCCGTTACTGCAATGTTTAATTTTAAAGTCAACAATTCTTTTATTCAATGTATGATATTTTTCATTAACAATTTTATTTAATATTTATCTTTAAATTACAGCTTCACTTCTTTACAACTTTATTGAACTTAAACAATTTGGTTTTTATCGACTAGCACACCATGCGGATCTTCGTCCATTGTTTGTCAACGGTCAACTTTCAATTACATGCTACGTCGAATTCAACTTGCCTGTTTCATTCACTCACTTGGTACCACGTACGGCTCTATATTCTGACCATGTTCCTACCGATTTTGAGCTTATCATAGACTCTAATCGTCTGCAGGTATGTTACCGTGTTTTAGAAGTCTTGGAAAACCATATATTTGTTTCAGATCCACAAAAGCTTACTGTCTTTGATTTCGCCCGTTTTCCACGCCATGTTGTCCAACGACACGGCAGAATCGAGAAGCGGCAGACTTGAAATCACTGATTTTGATGTGGAAACGGTCAAAACAGCTATCGACTTTTGTTACGGTCGCGAAATGGAAACACACTCTGTTGAAACTATTTTTGAAATTCTCCGTTTCGCTGACAAATACGATATCAAAGCCGTTACTGTTGGTTATTTTCAAACATTTCACTGTTCAAAAATGTGTTATAAAAACATTTTCAGAGCCTAGTTGAGAAAATGCCCCAGCAAAGCCTGTCAATTCTAACGTTTTCCGCTATTATTCGCTATGCAAACGACTTTTTTAAGGATGACTTGTTCAATGAATGTTGCGAGTTCTTCAAAGTGCATCAAAAAGAAATCGTCGAAACAGAAAAGTTTACCATGCTTGCCCCGACACTTGTTGCGCGGTTGTTGAAGCAGGCTTTTGATCTAGAGACAGAATTTGATGTTCTTCGTCATGCTCATGGTAATGGGGCTACCTTTATTTTGGTTAGTTTTTGCTTTTCTAACCATGTATAGTTTTTTATACTGTCATTTTTCAGGAATCATTGGAACCGCCAATCCTTGAATCCCTGTCATTGGAAACCTTCTGTGACACAGTCAGTTATGCCTGGGATTGTTCGCGGGACAGTTTGAAGACGGCATGCGCCAAGTTCTTCAACGAACAGTCAGCAAATATCATTAACATGCAACCATTTGGGAATTTGGCTCCATCAGTCGTGCAAGGAGTAATCAAGTTAAGGTGTGATATGTTTTTGGCTGATAAATAATTTTGTTGGTTGTTGTAGCTGTGCGAAGAAAATAAATTAAAAATGAAAGTTATGGTCAAAAATTACTGTATATTAATTGAAGTTCAAGTACGTACGAAAAAACTTACATTACGAACTAATGTGGATTACAATTTATAATACAAACTTATCAATGCATCTGTCTGAATCTGGAGCACCAGGTTTGGCAACGCTGTCATTGGCAGAAAGTTGTTGATTAGATGTCTCTTCGATCTTTCTTTACGTGATACAATGACAGAAATCTAGACGATGCACATACCGTGTTTGCTTTTTTTACTTTCGCTACGGCCGCGAAACTAAAACACACTTAAATTGTAATATTTTTCTAATGTATAATTTTTTGATTTTTGTGGTTGTGCAAAGGAATTAAATTTTAAATAATGAAAAAGTAAAAAATAAATTTTAATCAGCTTAACTACGGTAGCTAAATTATATGGGTATGACGATGCTATTCTAAGTCCCCTTTTGTACGACACAATGTCAGAAGTTTTGCAACACCTGAAAAACGCCATGCTTCTTTTCTTCCAATGATTGCTGTTTAAACGACGCACGGACACAAATATGACAACGCCCGCCCCTTACGATGGAACGCACACATCATGCTTTACAAAATTTGCGACATTGTGCATAAATGGAAGGGAAGAATGCCACAAAGTATTGTATTGCGGTAAGCAAGAACCCAAATGAATTATTATGCGATGACGATGGCTGCTCGATACCAGAAAGTCGCGCTTTTTAGGACTTTGACTTTCATACCTTACCAGAGCCATCGTATTGGACTTTTATGTTTCGTTTTGTATACTTGTGCTTAGTAAAATTTTCCTTTTTTGCGCGCTTTTTGTTTCAATGAACAAATTTTTGCTACATGGGATTTTTAATGTTTTCTTTAAACTTTTAGAATTTATCAGTGTAATCTCAGCAATTAGCAGGATAATGTCCTTTGTAAGTTATTTTTTCACATTTAATTATCAATAACATTTATATTTATAGACAAAGGTTATCAGCTTGTGCAAAGATTCCATCAGTTTCACACTCAATGAAGCAGATTTAACTGGTATGCAGCTCGGCCAAAAACTTAAGACACCAGAACGCGACGTTCCGCACACGAATGGTTTCAAATGGTGGATTAATTACTATCCAGCAGGCACTAATCAAGCTTGCGAAAATCATTTGAGCGTGTACCTGAACGTGAATCAAGTCGTTTCTGCTACGTATACGTTTAAAGTTGACAATTCTTCGATACAATGTACGATACTTTGCTTTAGTAATTTTGATTTCAATGAGGTTCATTTCCAGCTTATTCTTCCTACGATTTTGTAAAATATACCAGTTTTGGTCCTCTCCGGTTCGCATCCCATGAAACCCTTCGTCCATTGTTTGTCAACGGTCAACTTTCAATGACGTGCAAGGTCGAATTTAGCATGCCTATGTCTTTTACTTCTTTTGCACCACGTTCGGTTTTATATTCTGATCACGTTCCCACCGACTTTGAGCTTGTAGTGGACTCGAATCAAGTACAGGTCAGCTTCAACTTTTTTTAAGTATTTACATAAAGTATTTTTGTTTCAGGTACATAAGAGCTTCCTTTCGCTAATTTCGCCTGTCTTCCATGCCATGTTGTCCAACGACACGGCAGAATCGAGAAGCGGCAGACTTGAAATTGTTGATTTTGATTTTGAAACTGTCAAAACTGCTATTGACTACTGCTATGGCCGCGAAATGAAAGCACCCGCTGTTGAAAACATCTTTAACGTTCTCCGGTTCGCTGACAAATACGATATCAAAGCCGTTACTGTTGGTTATTTTCAAACTGTACAGTGTTAAAAATACATTTTCAGAGCCTAGTCGAGAAAATGCCACATGAAAGCTTGTCAATTTCAACTTTTTCCGATATTATTCGCTATGCAGATGATTTTTTTAAAAATGAACTGTTTGAGGAATGCTGTAAATTCTTTAAAGAACACCAAAAAGAAATTGTCAAAGCAGAAAAGTTTACCACGCTTGCCCCGCCACTTGTGGCGCGTTTGTTGATGCAGTCTTTTGATCTGAAGACTGACTTTGACGTTCTTCGTCATGCTCATGCTAATGAAATTACCTTTATTTTGGTTAGTTTTCGGTCGTTAAACTTTTTATTTTCAATGTTGTTGTTTTTCAGGATCCGTTGGAACAGCCAATCTTTGAGTCCCTATCGCTGGATACCTTCTGTGACACTGTTAGCTACGCCTGGGATTGTTCGCGGGACAGTTTGAAGATCGCATGCGCAAAGTTCTTTAATGAACATTTGACGGAAATCAATAATATGAAGTCGTTTGTGAATCTGTCTCCTTCGGTCGTTCAAGGGGTGATGAAGCTACGATGTGAAAATTTTGATGTTCTGTCTCCTTCAGTCGTTCAAGGAGTAATGAAATTAAGGTAAAAGCTTTCTTAGAAACCAGTAAATTTTGGTTTTGTTTTAATGATTTTGCTAATTTTCAGCCGGCAAGAACCTCAAAAAGCCGAAGTAATTGACACAACGGCGCCGGAAAAGTTTATTATCCATTCTTTTATTTGTTACATATATTATTTAATTGTGGAAACTATTGCAAAATTGTTTCATTTTAATTAACTAAGTTTTATAACATTGTAAAACTAACCAATAAAATGTTTGTTTATTGCCCATATCCAATTTACGACCAAAGCACGTCCACACTTTATGTTTCCTTCATTACGGTGCTTTCTACAGTGCGCATAAATGGAAGGAAAGATGGTCACCGCCCGTGTTCGTTGCTTTGCGAATTGTCGCTGCTGTTGTGTTGGTAATCTCTGGAGGCTTCGCGGATTGTCGCCCGATTCTCCTGGGGGTTGTCGCGGGATCGATGCTTGATTGTCGCGCGCTTGTGGGGTTCTGTCAGCGTCCTACCTCTCTTTTTTGGGGGACAGATTGGTCACCGTTCTCGGCACCACTGTCCTAGTAGAAGGTTTATTCTTCTATTTTTTGCTTGTGTTTGGTGTAGAATGATGCCACTTTTGAAGCTTTTGTAATTTTTCTTGTTTTTACGAATGTCGCATTTCTGCCACTTCCTGAATCCCGAAACTAAGTTTAATAAAATTTAATGTTTTTTTTAATTTTCAGGATTCATCAGCGTATAACCACAAATTTATTAAGTCATGTCTTTTGTAAGTTGTTTTGTTTGTATTGCTTGCATCAAACATTTGTATTACATAATTACAGACAAAGCTCATCATGGTGCACAAAGACTCCATCAGTTTCACACTTAATGAAACTGATTTGACTGGTATGCAGGTCGGCAAAAAACTCAAAACACCACAACGCGATGTTCCTCGCTCCGATGGATTAAAATGGTGGATTGAATACTATCCCGCAGGCATAAACCAATCGTATTCACATCATTTAAGTGTGTTAGTGAACATGAACAAAGCAGTCTCAGCAAAGTGTAAATTTGAAGTCGGCCGTTCTTCTATGCATAGTATCTCTTTAATTTAAAAAACCTTATTTTTGATATAAGTTTGATTTCAGAATTTTATACTTATAATATTGTTGATACACAATGTTATGCTTTTCGACAATTTGCTTCTCATTGGGCACTTAGTTTATTCTTCGTCGAGGGGAAAATTTCGGTTACATGCGAAGTCGAGTTTACTCTTCCCATGCCAATAACTTTTGTAAAACCGTGTTATGGCCAATTTTGTGATCATGTCCTGACGGACTTTGCGCTTGTTGTGGATTCCGAGCGAGTGGAGGTAAGCTTCAAGTTTTCACAGGGTTTCGAATAACGTAGTTTTCTTTCAGGTGCATAAGAGCCTTCTGTCGTTAATGTCGCCAGTTTTTCACGCTTTGTTATCCAATAACACTGATGAAAGTGAAATTGAAATCAAAGATTTTGATTTTGCAACTGTCAAAGCCGCCATTGACTTTTGCTATGGCCGAGAGCCAGAAACAGTGCCCATCGATACCGTCTTTAATATGCTTTATTTTGCTGAGCAGTACGACATTAAAGCTGTTACAGTAAGTTATTCTCTAATTTACATTATATAAAGTTCGTATTTCAGAATCTAATGAACGAAATGCCCGAGTTTTGCATATCAACGCATACGTTTATTGCTATTATTCAGTACGCAGATAAGTTTTGTAAGGATGGCGTGTTCGATGAATGCTGCAAGTTTTTCGAAAAACACCAAAAAGAGATTGTCAAAATGAAAAAGTTTGACACTCTCTCTCTACTACTGGTGAAGCGTTTGTTAAAGCAAGCTTTTGGTCTGAAGACAGAGTTCGAAGTCCTTCGTCACGCTCATACTTATGGGATCACCTTTATTTTGGTTAGTTTTCGTTTTTCAAACTTTTTGTCTTTTATTTATGCTGTCGTCTTTTAGGGTCCATTAGAACAGCCAATCTTCGAATCTCTGTCGCTGGATACTTTTTGCAACAGTGTCAGCTACGCATGGGAGTGTTCGCGAGATTATTTAAAGCCGGCATGTGCCAAGTTTTTCAATGAACATGTAGCGGACATTGTTAACATGAACGCGTTCGTGAATTTGTCTCCTTCAATCGTGCAAAAACTGATGCAGTTAAGATATGAGCTTTTGTTGGAAAATCAGTACGTTTCATAATAAAATATTTAAACCACGCTTCTGTTTTTTTAGAATTCAGTTACCTTCACAACCTATCAATCAATCTTTGATTTCTATCATTTATACTTCGATTACTAAAAGTATTGCAAAATTATTTTCTAAAAAACAGTAACTGTTCATTGTTTTTTTATTGTTGCTTTTAAAAAAACAATGGTTTCTTTGCTGTTTCATCGATTTGTTTCATGCATTCTGTACATTTAATAAAATTATCATTTTAGTTGAAGAAAGCGTCATCACACTTATTGTGTGATGACGCTAAGACATCATTTGACACTTTTTACAACATTGTAATCACCCTTTTCATCGATCGATAAGCAAAACGTCGGCATATCAATGCTCTCGAAGCCTTCATTATTGCCATGCAATGATACACAATTCTGATGCGGTGTGCCGAACATGTCTCGCCAAACCTTGCCACCATAAACAAAAACCCGAGCTTCTGTAAGGTACGCAAAGGCTTCAAGATGGGCTTGATTCAAGGGACCGAAAAGGGAAGAATCGGGGGACCGTTTCAGAGCTGACCGTATGCCACCTACAAAATTTGGCATTATCATTGTACACTTTTATGAATGCACTTACCTCTTCGCATTTTCCGAAGTTTCAAAACCGTCATTGTAAGGACGTTTTTAATTTTGGACCAATGCCTCTGTTCACCAGTCAGGAGGTAGCTGATTGCAGCGAATCCGGAAAACTCTCCTCGAGCTACACGGATAACCTCTTCCGGAAATGCATGGGATTCGTCACAACTCGTATAATTGTAGTTAGAAAAGTCATTACCGCAAGCTGCGATGTTAAATTTCTTCAAAGCGTTTTTAATGAAAAACAGTGATGGCGTATTTTGACGGCTTTCTTCAAACTTTGTTTCGTTTTCGGGGCGGAATTCTGGAGAACCTGTAGGTTCGACGTTGTAATTTGAATATTGTGGAATGGAAGATGGTTGGCAATCTGATTCGAGATGGTTGTTGTTGAGAGGGTAGCCGATGGCTTCAATTGTTGGTTCCTCGTATTCATCGGCGGGGAGTGGTTTGAAGAAGTATGGGTATTTTCGTTGGAATCCGGGCTTTCTGAAGCGGCGATAGGGTTTGATTGCTTCATACTCTGATGAAAGGGAAGATGTTTCGGATTGTGAGGCGTTGTCACTGGCAGTTTGTTGTTCAGATGACAAACTTTCGTGAGTGGAATCACTATTGTCGTTGTTTTCACTGTCATTCTGGTCGCTGTCATCAGATTCAGGCTCTTCACTTGTGTAATGGACTTCTACATCGATATCGGGTTGATGGTAGTGTTGTGGCGTCTTTACCGATGGCACGGCTACTGGAAGCTGATCATAATTTGTATTTTGAAACAAACCAAATGATTCTTGTGATGTCTCTGGCATCTGTTCACCGTATTCCTGCATGTTGGTCATCATTTCCGGGGTGAACAACTCATCGAAATTGAACTCCTGTGATATGCTCGTCATATCTGACATAAGACCAGGCATCTGGAAGTTTTGATCAGTAGTTTGGTCAAAATCGTCATCTAGCAGGGATTCTGATGGTTCAATTTGCGCATCTTGGTCGATTTTGGCTTCTTCTATCTTTGGAGGCGTGGTTGGACTTTCATCATCACTATCATCAGATGCTTCTGGATTGACGGAGTCTATTTCTTGTTGCATCGGCTCCAACACTTCTGGCTTAGTTTCACCAGTGACCACTTCAACAGTATTTGACGCTTCTACGACAGGCTCCTCAGGTGCTTCAGATGTCGTTGCCGACGCCACCAAAACAGGTGGTTTCTCCGAATCATACGACGCATCGATGAGTTCCGCTTTGACTTCGCATGATTGTATTCCGAGGATATCGTTTATTGATGCCATTATCGGGTTAATCACCTGAAAATGTCTTTCAATAATCATAAGTCCGACTTTCACTCTATATTTTCCCGTTTCCTAGAGATTGAAAACCAAAACAACCCCCACCGCCAGACAATAACCCTATGTTTCAATGAAAGTAAGTCCATGGAGTGCACTATCATGATGAAAACGCATTCTGACACGGGTTCATAAATTTATTAACGACAACCATCTCGGTGTGGCCTTCGAAAAATGGCTGTACGTACATGGTGGTATGTATAAAAAAACTAGACCACAACCCGGGTGTTCGCTGATAACGAGTTTTGGCGCGCTAACTAACATAATGAAACGGACGGGGAACTTGTTGAACAGCATAAAAACGTACTTCCTACAAGGACAATGCCAGTTTTGTGATGTATTGTTGGCCAAGAGACATGACGGGGGTTTTGAGGAATGGGAAGTTGGACGAGGAAGTTGTGGTTTTGCTAATGGCATTAAAATGGAAGTTTTAGGCTTTTTTGCAGAAAGTTAACTTTAAAAAAGCGGAAATGAGAGGTATTTCAGATAGCAAAGTCTAATAGTTTCATGCCGCAACAGCCGAGAGGACAAAAACATTCGCCATTGCCAAGGGCAGTCGATAAACAACCCACCCAGAGCTGGATGGATGGATGAAGGCAGCCACGGCCCAAGCTTGAAGGCTTTCGTGCCTAGGGCGCTTTTGCGTTTGCCGCTAGTATGTATATGAGTATGTGTCGGAAAGGGGGAGAGAGAGAAAGACACCACGTGAGCCGTAAACAAATGAGAGGGCCCCCCATAGGCAAGAGGGGCAGTGGACGGCTTGACCAGTGGAAACGGCAATGGATAGGTTTAATGGTCAGTTTGAGTAACGATAGGGCAATTCTGACGTTGCCAACGCAACATAAATATCGGCCAAATGGTGTGAGATTGGAATGGCATTTCCTTTATGGGGTAATTTTGGCTGTTTAGGGCAAATGTGAAAGGGCAAACATCTGTGGGGATTGGAAGATCCGTATATTGGAATGCCATATGGCTATTCTAACCTGGCCTAAGTTAGTTTTTGGGTATAAAACTACAAATTTGCACATCTCGGCAGCAGCATTCAATCCGTAGAAACATTTTTGCAAACTTTCAATTTTGAACCATTTTAAATTTTTATTTTTTTATAATTACGTTTTTAAAACATGTCATTCGCAGCCAACATTTCATTAAACAGCAACTTCCGTTTCCACTTTCCTAATTAAAACCGTCCAAAACTTCATTATTAGTTTCGCACGGCACCAGAATTTTCCAATTTGCAAATTGTATAGTCAGCTTCACCATTTCAGACGACATTTACGAAGTGTCTTTCCCACATGTTTAATTTACCTTTCATTAACATCGTCTTAAGCCCTTAAATGAGGCCCATTCAATGAAATTGTTAATCCAAGCCTGCTTGAATGCCCCTCAGAAGCCGGCCATTTTGCCTGTGGCTCCTCGACGGAGGCGGAGAAGATTGCGCATTGAACAGCGCCAAGAATGCCTCCCACCAAGACGACGACCGGAGGTGACGGAGGGTCCCTTCTGAATGTGTGTATGTGTAAACAATGCCCTTCGGAAACCAGGGCTTTTTGCCTTTGACGGATGCGTCGGGAGACAGTGGGGCTCTTGGTGGTGGTGCTGCCATCTTCGACGAAAAACGACGGCTCAAATAAGGAGTCTGGACGACGACTGGACTTCAAATCTGTCGGGGGAGGAGGGAGCCATCTTTGACTCAAACTTCCACAGAAGCGTGTTTCCGCGTATTTGCACGTCGTCGACAAGTTGCGCCGTCGTCGCTCGTTTACGTCGACATGCTTGAGCGATCGTCAACTCGTCCTTGACTGCCTTGTTTGTTGACGACGAAGAGGAGGTGGTTACAAGGCATTTACATTTGCGGCGAAAAGACGTCCTCTTAAGTTTTGGCGACATTCTGGAATCATGTTATTTCCAATCAGTATCTCATCGATGGCATTTATCTTTTTGATGATCACATTAGCCATCTTCACACCCATAGCGACCCCTCTCGGCCACCGAGGCCTCGAATGCTACATGGAACGGCACCCCATCGATGAAATGCCCTTCTGGAGACATACCTGTCAGAAGCCGCAAGAATGGATGCATGTAACTCGAACCGAAAACTGTGTCAAAATTGTCCATTCTGGCGTCGTAGAACGTGGTTGTGATCGCGATTTCTTCTGTCCAGTGAGCATCTTTCAACTTTCCTCATCGCTACCACTTACAAAATTCCCAATTTCAGCGCTTCCACATCCGAAACCGCTGTATCAAAGGCCTTCTCGGAGCCGGCAGTGAAATTTGCTGTTGTTCCACGCCAAAATGCAATTCCGTCTCAACACCTTCAATTTCAATGTTACCGTATGCTGTTGCGTTATCACTGCTTTATCACCGGTTCACATGGGCGTGAAACTGTAAACTGTCAAATTTTTAGAAAATTTATTGCTTTTTCTCAGGGTTTTACCACGGAATCGATTTCCTTATGGCTTTTTTGTAATGGCATTCATCGGGTCTTGTCAGTATCATCACGTTTGTGTGTATTTCTTCGGTTTTTGCACGTCAAAAGTGGCAATAAAGAAATCCATCACACTTTGATAGGGTTGTAGTTGGCTGCGAAGTGGCAACTGGTAAAACAGGGGTGAAATTTTGGGTTGTAATGTTTTTGAAATGTGGTTTTACGGTATTTTGAACTGTATTTATGGTTGAAAAAAGGTTAGAACATCTTCTACGTATTTCACATTTTTCATACTGTCAAACACCCATAAATCTCAAATCCCACCAATCCCTTGATATTCCCGCTACACGTAGTACCCCTTATTTCAACCCATATTTTACCCGAGTACCAACATCGTACATTTGCCACTTTCCTTCTCTTATTTTAAGAAAGAAAAATTGCATCAAGGTTGAAGGTCAATCCCCCAGTGACCATCCAGCACAGCTATTTCACAATGGCATCACGACTTTCTTTTTTATATTCCAGCCACCCTCCACAATGTACCCATCCATCGAACTCATGCCAATGCCACCAGCAACAAAAACTCTTCCATGAACTCCCCAAAGTCCGACACCATCATTCAGAGCCCCTTTTTCACTTTTCTTTCTTTCAAAACGACAAAAACAAGGTCAAAAACAAGGCTACTGATGCTTGCCCAAATGCGGAATGGAATGACATTTTGGCGGCATTTCTTGGTGGTGGGTAAAAGTGGCATACAAAAGTTTCCCTTTGCAGTTTGTCGTATGACATAATGTTTTTTGATGACTGTGAATAGTGTGACTAAATTTGGAATAGGGATATCAACCGTGTGACGACAGCTGCAGGCCGTATGAAGAGAGTAATTGGCTTGTTTGGTATGAGGGAAATGAGAATATGAAATGGGTTATACGTGCGGAAAAACGGGTTTTGATTTTGGTTGAGGTGACTCAAAAAACATTGAATATGTATGAAGATGGAAATCGGGGTTGGAAATGGTTGATTCAGAGGCAGGTGATAAATGTTGATGTGAGGAAAATGAGAAAAAAAGTTTCTGGTGTTGTTGGGATTCGAACCTGGTGGTTTTGGGTGATAAAAGTGCGCTTCCTGCAATGCGGCATTGTCGCAAAAGGGAATACAGGTCGAAACTCGATGCAGTCCAAGTGAAATTCAAACCTTGTACTTTTCACAAAACGTCATTTCCAAAAATTGCCAATCCCCTCACGTCACTATGAACCCGATTTCCAGCCTTTCTGACCACCCTTACTTTCTGATTACAACTTTCGAAATATGTGTTGCTTGCTTCTACGATGAATCACGGCACTTTCCAACGTCCAGCCACCGGTGCGGCGCACCTTTGTCATCGACCCAAAAGTTTCCGGAAATGCATGACGCTCGTCTAGATGGCCTTCCCCCAGTCCAGTGACGCCGATACAAACAACACTTGGAAAATCGAAAATACACTTTTAGCTTACTTCGCATACACCCCTCATGTTGCAAAAACCGAACCCAATCGACACTTCAACAACATAAGCGCCTTCTTAACCGGGCATTGGTCCTACTAATCTACAAAATTCCATGCATTGTCAATGAGACCAGGTCCCCGTTATCGGCTACACGTCTGTACCAACCTCGCAACAGTCAATGTCAACTATCGGTGGGCTTTGCTATTGCATGCATAATAAGTTTTTTTGTCCGTGATTTCAGCCATGAAACAACACACACTATTTTAATCAACACACTTTTTTTCTTTCGAGTCAAGGTATACTTTGTTTCAAACTGATAGACAATATTTAGGATAAATATGTCCAACTAAACAAGATGTAGAGCTCAGGTGACCAAAAAACCATTTTATCGAAAAGCGTTAAGATAAAAACCAATAAAATAAAAACTATAGGAAAAGATCGGTCATTTACACAGAGAGAAACAAATAGCAGCAGTGCTCCACGAAAGTTAGTAATGTTGCAGATCTCAAAAAGACACGAGAGCAAATAATAAAATTAGAGCGGAGTCAAAGCGTGAATCCACCGTTTCTGGGACGGGCCAGGTTGGCATTGTTGAAACAACGTAATTTCGGTTGATTTTACAATAAATTAGCTAGCAAAGCACAACCTGGGTGCCATCTCCACAGAGGGCGGGTGTGCAACGGCGATGAAGGGGCTCCGGCCAACATGGAACGTTTTATGAATTCGGGAGAAATGAAAAGCAAAATACAAAAACAAGGATAAAGTTAAACAGTCAGTGTTACACAAACGACTCCCATCAATCAATATGGTAAAAATAAATTTGTTTTATGGGTTATCAGAAGAGAACAGATGGAGCAAATGTGTGCAGAGGAGGGAGACGGATAACAGACGGCGCATAGTTAACGGGGGGCCAAAGAATTACAACAGTGTTTTAAAAGTTAAGAGGGATGGGGGACAAGAATGAATGAGACTTGTTTTACGGCAAGAGTCCAACTCGCTCTGTGCTCGCGCTGCTTCGATTTACTTGGTCGTCATCATCGTGACGAACTCCTCGTAGTTCACCTGCCCGTCGCCGTCAATATCCGCTTCCCTGATCATCTCGTCGACCTCCTCATCGGTGAGCTTCTCACCCAGATTGGTCATCACGTGGCGGAGCTCGGCCGCCGAGATGAAGCCATTGCCGTCCTTGTCGAACACTCGGAACGCTTCTCGGATCTCCTCCTCGCTGTCAGTGTCCTTCATCTTTCGCGCCATCATGGTCAGAAATTCGGGGAAGTCAATCGTGCCGTTGCCTGAAAGCGAGAAACTGTAATAAAGTACAGTAATGTAGATTGGCATTGAGAGACACTACGCCAAAGGGTGCCAAAATCATCAAAAAACCAACCGTCAGCATCAACTTCGTTGATCATGTCCTGGAGCTCGGCTTCAGTGGGGTTCTGACCAAGGGAACGCATGACAGTGCCAAGTTCCTTCGTCGTGATGGTGCCATCGCCGTCCTTATCGAACAAGGAGAAGGCCTCCTTGAACTCTGAAAACACAAATCGGTCATTTACGATCTCAAACATCAGCACCAGTATCTTGCCCCACATATCCGAAAAGTAAACAAACATCGCCATGGAAAAAGGCATTCAAGCACATTGGCAGTGACTAATACTGGCCCAAATTTAGAAAGGCAAACAAAACATTCGAAAATCCCGTGATAAAAATATATAAAAACAACTCACCAGCAATCTGTTCCTCGGTAAGCTGGTCAGCCATGTTGCTGTCTGAATGGAATCAGAAGTAGAGAAAAAAGAGAGAGAAAAGATGCAGCGGCCAAAGATGGTACAGCCTCTGACGCCTTCACGAACAAGTCCGGAGGAGTGGTCACTGGTGAGCGGGGGTGCAGACGCAGCGGATCCTGGAAAAGTGGGACATGTAAATATGGGTAAGAATAGTCATCGAAACGGAAAACACGGAATGGGATACACGTTTAGCGGTCGAGGAAGTCCAAATTGGGGGAAACAAAAGCTGGCCGGCGCCATAAAAAGTCATAAAGTTGGTCGAAAGGGGGCTGATACAACTGCGTATGTACTAGGTGCAGCATACTGATAAGGGGATTCGACATTAATGGCTGGGTTTGAGAGGGTTGATGAGGGCTGGATGGATTTGAGGTTCGGAAATGATGACAAAGTGGAATTTTGGAGGGAAGTGCGCGAAAAAGTGGTGACTCAGGGGGCTGAAAGGGCTTGAATGGCAAGATGGGGGAGTATGGTGAGTAGAAGGCACGGAAAGGTAAAGGTAGGGGCAGATGGAAACCTTCAAATGCAACTGGAAACAGAACCGTGGAGGCTCCGACGACGGCAACTCCGCCATCCACCAACGGAGACCTCACAACGACGACGACGTTGTTGTCGTTGAGGAGAGCAAAGCGGGTGAGCGAGCGAGCGAAGGCAGGGAAGAGAGAGCGAGAGAGTGCAGACGAGCGAGAGAGGGAGAGACAGGCGCCAGCCAGCCGGGCCGCCCTTCGAAAAACGACTGGAAGCAAGCGAGCGAATGACGAGACAGACGCACGTACGCTGCTCTCTCTCGCCCCTTTTTCCTGCGTCTCTAGTTTGGGCGCGCGTTTTAGGCCCTCAAGGAAAAAAACGATGGAGGCAGCCGTGTGTCACGAAGACACGCACACGCCTATCTTTCAACACGGACGGCGGCCGAGATCAATCAATTGCAAGGGCGAGCGAGCGAAGCGAAGCGCCTTTTCTCCGCAGCAAAAAAGGGGACAAGCGAAGAAGTGAACTCGCGATCGCACTCGGTATGTTGATCGCATCGAGCTAGCTAGCTGTCGACAAAAAACGCTTACATTTACACTTTTTCAAGTAAGCGCTTTCAAAAGTTGCCCTGAGGGGACTGCGCAAGACCCACCTATATAGTCAACACAGCTAGGGGGCCACGGGGCGACGCTAAAGCAAGCCAAGTCAGTTCGTGCGTGAGGAGGACTAGGGTAGCGCCTCAGGGGCTTGAGTGGGCGGAGACAGGTAGGCCGGCCACGGCACTCGGCGCTGACTGGCAGCAGGGAGACATACCATATGCTAATTTAGGCTTAACTGGCTTATCGCCTCAAGGGACACCGCAACGCGTGTGTGTAAAAGATCAACCAACGTTGACGAGACTCATTTTGTAACTAATGTGAAACAGTCTATGCGACTACTTTCGGAGCTGGCGCCGGCCCGAAACACAACACAGTTCTATAGTTATACGGAAGCGCCCCGTAAGGCTTATTGCCCTGAGGGCATCTCGCTTTTCTGTTTCTGGCATGGCCCTTCATCTCAGTTTTTTGGCACTGGCATGCGTTGTCGTTGTCGCTACCCATTGGTGGGCACTGGATAATTAAAAAAAGGAAGAAGGAAGGCCAGTGGACCACACCATGGCTACATGTACATCAGATGGTTGGTGGCTTCTCGCGTGGCTTCGCGCTACTATGCCAACTTAGAGGGCGCTCCGAGGAGGGCCCGTGACTAAATGAAGTCAACCGGGACAACGGAGCCGGCCATGAGAGGGGCGAGGAGGATGCCATCGACGCTTCCGTGAACACAAAAAAGGAGGAAAAGACGGATGAAAGGCCGAAGGGGTGCAAAAACATAACGGAAGGCGCCCATGTCAAGCACTTTGTAAACTGTTCATCTTCGTCTGAAGTCGACATCTTGCTACGGCTAACCTTGACCTTCACAGTTGAAAGAAGAAGGAAACAGCACAAGTTGTGCTAATTTAAACCCATTCAAAATTAGGTGTAATTTTCAAAATAGCGATAATTCGCTGCGAGACCACTTCTTTTCATCGCACTTTTGGACCCAAAAAGGGGCCGCAAAGTGAGATGATGTTTAAAATCCAAAAATATGAAATATTTTCAAGACTATTATGCCCCTGCGGGGTTTTCCATCTATGCCAGCCATGACCTAGCCAAGTAGGGCATGTAGTAGTGCCAACGGCAACAAAGAGCTTCAGCGAGTAGCTAGCTAGCGAAAAAAACGACGGCGCCGACGCAGAGCGCGTCGATGTAAAACGCCGGAGGGCAGACGACGAAAAGGGGTGGAAAGCAGCTCCAGCCAATCCGAAATTGGCAACGTACGGGGTGCGAGCGAGCCCGGGGCCCCTGTGTCGCATCCGGAAGCGCGACACACGCTTAGCCCCTGTGGCGATGGCGGCGGCGTCGGCGCGCCCTCTGGCTGTCAGCAAGAGACGGCACGACGGGTTGGGTGGGGGGAAAGAGATATAGAGCGAAAGGGGATGGAAAAAAACACGGACTTAGAGGGGCGAAAAAAGGGATGAAGAAGTTGAACGCATTGGCGTGAAGATCGATACGGCGCTATTGGCGGCTGGAAGTTGGAATTCGACCAATTTAGGGCGTGTTTCAACCGATTTTAGATCGCGTCAGGAAAAAAGTCTCAAAAATGGTGACAAAAACTCAACTTATTTGCCATCAATCACCATTTCGACGCTAATACCAGCCATCTGTGCCAACTTCCGCCATAACCGCAAATGCCCTAAAGTACTTCACCGTATGTCACTCGTCTAGTGGGTATTTCCTTCGCCGCAGGGCATATTGAAGCCCCTAGCGCAACGGCTTTCCCTTTCCTTCTGGCAATTGCGCAGAGTAATGGCACCTCCAAGCAATCCGTCGACTACAAAGTTGCTGTTGCCTGCTTTACCTCTCCACAGCCGACAGCTACCTGCTTCTACATCTATACAGCTACAAAAACCCGTGATGAAAGCGCGTATTACGCCATCGTCGTTCGAAATGATGACAGTATGCGATGAAAAAGAGGCAAAAACTTCGCTGAACGGAGGCATATTGCGTGTGTCATGGTCGAAATCGAATCAAAAATGAAATGTAATGTAATGAAATGAACAGAAAACGACAAAACGCAGAGGACAGAAGGTCGACGTCGGCGACAGTGGAAGTTTGAACGTTGTGGGGGCGGTTGGAGACAAACCGTTTGACAAGAAGTGAAAAAACAACCCATCAGAGCAGGGAATGGCGCACGTAACTGTGGCGACAGGTTCAATTTGACTGAAATGAGACCATTTCGGGGTTGAGAGATGGATGATTTGGAATTTGATTGCGGTTTTTTGGAGGGTAGCCGGCAAGGGGAGAGAAGCGACAGATTTTGTATTTTTTCAATTACAAAAATTTCGGGCATTTGCTGATTTTAGACAATTTTGTCTTCGAAATAGCGTCAGAAGGAATGATATTTTTTACGTTAAAATTATTACATCAGTTCCAAAACATTAAAAAAACGTAATTAAAAATAAACCCCGCGCACTCACCCCTACAAAAATCACCCCCATGTCACCCGCCCTTTATCATCACTCCCAGTTCCAAATCGATTCGTGGCACACGCTCGCTCCAAGCCCCCCATCAGTAAAGACAATCCCAGCCAAGGTTGACTCTCGGCCTTTCCCGTCGAAGTAAACAAAACATTGTCACGCGACACACGTATACTGCTTCCGCATGCATGGTGGAAGCGAGGAGCAAAGCGTTTTTTCGTCGTCGTCCGCCCCTTCCTCGACACTACCACAGTTAAAATTGTTTCGTTTCAACCAAAAAATTTAACAGCAACCAAGAACAAAAAGACCAATTCGCTGGTTTTCGTTATATGGATACCAGGGGCAGTGGATCCCCCGGCTAGCCTGAGGGCATCAGTGCTGGTGCCGGCGGCCCTTAGGGTTTCGGATTACGACCTCGTCGGGCGAGCGCAAGCAAGACGGGCATTGCCGTGGCAGTTGGGGTCCTCCCCGCCCTGAGGGCTTGGGTAGCCTGTTTCGTGGTTGGAGGGGACACACTTTTAGTCAGTCGGTTGGCTGGCTGGCGAATGACTTCGATTCGATTTCGCGGACCGATTTTTATCAATCGCATTGCTCGGGGATTCATTAAACCTCCGACATCGACGGCCACGAAAACGATAGGCAAACTCTCGCAGTACAGCGACAGATGGCTGTAAGGTACTAGCACTTGGCCGTGACCATAAAAGTCTAACCCTCGCAGGCGCAGCGGACATTGTTCAACAGTTTTTTCGACTAGAAACTGCAAGCTCCGCCCTTTCCGGATGTATGCATGTTGTACCAACAAAGGCGAGACCAACATTTTTCGGTGGGCGTTCTATTTCGGTAGTGTGTTCTAATCTGTTTGATTGCTATCCATATTGCCGTTTTGTAACACCAAAACTAACAATATCTATCTATCAAAATTGCAATTCCACATCACATGTGAGTGATGAATGTGAAATGTGGCACACACAATTTCAATTTCAAAACACAACTACTATAGATTCGATAAATGGCTAAACAGATTAAAGAAATCTGAACAATGATTCCATTTTGCCGTTATTTCCGACCACAAATGGCGAAAGCATCCAATTTTGCCGCAGGGCACGAAGGCCGAAATTCGCTAACTGCTAACGCCGACGCCGACGCCATTGGATTACATGCACATTCAAAGCGGCCCCCCAAAATGAGAAAAGTGCCACGCACAGGTGTACAACGACGGCATCGCCACGGGAAAACACGAAAGGCCACTTTGAGGCCCTGAGGGCATAAAACACGCAGAAAAGGGGAAGCGAAAACGAGCCAATTCATGGCACTGTCAGTTTCAGCCAAGCCAGCTTCAGACTGCATGAATGAACAAATTTGGAATTTGAATGCATCTTTTTAACGTAGGCAGGATTCACATTGATTCACAAATGACTCAATTTACACGTTTACAACGTGCAATGGGCCTATGACTAACACACCCTGAGGTCATAGTTGGCTCAACTCGACATACTGATTCCACAGTTCCAAAGCAAAACAACACTGACTTCCAGAAACCATGGTGATCGTAAAGTTCGGCCATCGACATCTGTGTAGTGACTGAAACCACATTGTCACATGTTTTCGTCAGAATGCGGGAACAGTGATCGAGAGGAAAGTTGCGGGCGACCGGAAACGTAGCCACAGGGGGGTTGCAAACAGACAAAAAGTTTGAAATTTAAGTGATAAATGGGTTTGCTAATAGTTCACTTTTTCGAGGGACAAAGTCTAAAGAATATAAATTAAGCTAAACGGCTTTGTAGTGCGCGATGAGAGGAGGAAAATGGGAATTAATATTGGAAATGATGTGATTACAGTATACTGAGATAATGGATTGTGATATTTCGGATGAATGAAAATGTTATTTTGGCATTTTGAAAAGCTAGAGATAGCATGAAAAGTGTTTTGGTTAAAAACGTAGAAAAATAATGTAAAGTTTTGACTTTGAGAAAAGCGTGACTCATCTAAGCCGTCTGAATCGAAGAAGCTTGCGCATTGACAACCAACATCCGTGTTGCTTTTGCTCTGCAAGTCTGAAAGCTTGCTTGCATGTAGGCTAACGAAAAGGTCACACAAATAGCATAAACGAAAGTGTGAGCAATCGAAAAAGCGTGAAAAACGCCTGTGCGCGCGTGCGCGCAACTTGACCATCTTGATCTTCCAACTTTTACCGGCGGCTGATATCATCCTGACAGCCTTCCCATCTTGCATTGTATTTTTGAGTAAACAAAGCCTTTACCCCAGGACCCTATGGATGTCACAAGCAAGAAGCTGTGATTTGAGATTGGTTGTGATTAGTCTTCCCCCAGCAGCGCACAGGGGCACGGGCACGCTTTGACTGCCTCGCGAGCAGCTGGTGATCAATGTAATGTAATTGTAGGGCTTTCGTTTTTTTTTGTCAGATATACGTGGTAATTTCAAACAGGGCATTCAAATTAATGGCCTTATACACCTGCCAGCGCACTGCTGTCACGAGACTGCTTGACTACAAAATTCTCAACACCCCTGAAGGCAATTTTCACACGGCACACTCCTGCTTGCGCGGATGTATGAGAAGGGGGGCTATAAGTTCGTCGGGAGCGAAAGAACGAAAAACCTCGGGGGGTTAAAAGCGCGTCGGAAGTGAATTAAGTCAACAAAATCGGCTTTGGAGGCTGCGCACCGGAAAAAAACACAACGGAAAACCCTGATGATATTATCCGCCAGCTTTGTGGATGGAATAAAATGAAAGTGAAAAAGTAATTTGACAGAGGAATCGCATTCGAATCCAAAAATCTCAACCCTCGTTTGTTTGAGATTAGACAGGACAGCCTCCTACGCTAGCGGGGGTCGGTCAGGTCAACGAGATAAATTGTAGTAGTAAGTAAGCTTAGCTGGGGGCCCGCGATCACTGATGTGAGATCCGAACCTTCGAACCACAAATTTTGACGAACGAACGACTACTGACGTCGATTACGATTAAGCAAGGCCTGCCATATGGCTCACTGTTTCGAGAGTTAAACTTTGAAAGCCAAAAAGCGCATTTCAAAACTTTCTTAACTCTATTTTTAGAAAAAGTGAAGTTTATTTTTACCCCGTTGCCCCGGGAAACCATAAAAACATTTACAAAGACCACATACGGAACTACAGTACTCGAAGCCCCATATAGAACATGACTCAAAACAAAAAAAGTGTAACGAAAATAACTCTAATTCACGCTAACTAAGTAAGATAAAAACTTAACGAAACCACGACGTACTTCGTAAAGTACGTACATCGTTCGTGTTCGTACTCTTTGTTGGTAGCGGTCTCGGTAATCATCGCCATTTTGTTCGATTTTTTTTGTTTCACTTCGCGTCGCCAGCGTTCCCTCGACGAACTCGAACGCAAAATGCGGACGACGACTACTTTCTGAGCCGAAAAACAAATGAATGACAGCCTTTCAAGCTGTGGCAACATTGTGACCAAGTAGTCGTAGCTGGGAAAGAACCTACAACCCTCACTCTTCGCGGGAGATGAAGAAAAAAACGGGATGAAGGCCTTTTCGAATGAATGTTTGTGCCGGATGGCGCTGTTTTCCCGACTTCCTGAAATACACATTACCGCGTAAAAAACAGAACAGACAGCAAATGGGAAGTCGAAGTCGAAGCCTATAAAGTGAAGAAATTGTGCGCGCGAGGTGTGGCGCCTCCGGATTAGCGGTTAGGAAAAGACCGCTAAACTGATTTAGTATACTTTTTTCTCGGCTGTGAACTTTAAAAAAGCAAAGTGAAGGCAGAAATGCGACGAGATGCGAAAAACTTTTGTCAAAGAAAAACGCAGTCATTTGTCGACATTCAGAAATCGCGATGATGTGATGTCATTTGAACACGTTTTTATTGCCTTTTTTCGGCCCAAAAAGCGGCCATATAAAAGTTTCCACATTTCCTTCTTTTGAAAAGTTTCAATAAATTCCAAAAATCCAACAAAAAAACATCACAGAGGCAAACTCTATGCCCCCTCAGGGCCGAGCCGGCAGACAACTGCCATCGGTAGTCGCACAATTGCTGCCCCGCCTTGTGTTCCGTCAACAATGATGCCGCTTCTTTGGTGGCAGCGGATGGATGGATGGATGATAATCGACGCAACAGCCTACGGGTCAGGTCAGAGGCAAAAGGGGGGAAGCCTTCCGTGAGAACCGCCAATGCTGTTAATCGACAGGTGTCAGCAACATCGACAAGCCTCCCGATAGACGAATCGGTCTGGTGGCGATGATGTGATGCGTCTTCTCCGAGGTCGCGGAAACAATTTTATGAGCGTGTCAACGATAATAAATAATGGAAAGAACGACAAAACATCGCTATCAACTGTTTGGCGTTTTCGCGGCGGGACCAGGAATGGGGGCAGTTTCGTATTGAGACCAAACGTTATTATAACTTTGCAGGAAGCGGTTTTTAGTCATACCAAGAGTCTTCAGACAATGAAAAACTAAATGACCGACGGCATTATGCAATTTTGACTATTTCGTGTCGGGTCCAAAAGTAGGGCCTTTTTCACGGTGCGACCAAAAGTCGCCATAACTTTGCAGAAAATTGTTTTTAGTCATGACAAAAGCCTTCAGACAATAAAAAACCAAATAACAGACCGATTTACGCAACTTCAAAACTTTCGTGTCGGGACCAAAATTGGGGCCAATTTCCTGCCGAGACCAAAATGTGCACAGGAAGTTCAAAAAGCCAAAATTGAGTAGCCCAGTCCACTTTCGACAAGTTTTCACATGCTCAGACGGACATAATTCACGCCAAATGCATCCATCGCAATAGCAGCCAATAATTTTAAGTGGAATTGCCAATGGCATCAAAATTAGCGGGGCAACAAGTACTACGCGATGCTTAGTGTGCAGAGTGCGTCGTTACTTACGAAAATGACATTTTTTGGAATTGTACATGGCTTTTGCGTCTTTTTTTGCTGCGCCTCGCGTGTTCGGCCTCGTAATATGGCCTGGGCTGTGTCCATGGACGGCATTTTGTGTCGGTCGACCAGTAGGCCAGATGGAAACACCAAAACGGGGGCCATGGATAGATGGATACGCGCCAGCTAGCGAAGGCAGACTGAGCAGGGACGCATTCATCCCCTCTTTTGGATAGCTGTGTAGCATTTGACCACAGGGGCTGCTGATAGCCTCAAGAAGGATAAGAACAATGTCGCGAGGGGTCTTGTGCTTGCTAGCTGGGCTATCTATATTTATCCGTGCTGTGGCCGTGGTCGGGACCGGCTATAAGCTAAAAACGGCGGCATACTTACAGCTTTCGAAGATTGTTTTCAATTCTGGAAGCGAGACGGGAGCCGACAAACTATGTATAAGCAAATAGGGGCACTAAAAGATGGAAAACACGGAAAAGGGCATTTGATGGATGGAAAAGGGGGTGTCAATGTTATTAATTTCAAATGAGGGCAATGTGGTGATGTGAAATTTTGGAATTACATGCACTATTTTACTTTTTTACATTCAACGAAACTATGCATTACAAAGTTCAAACAGATCCATCAAAAATCGATAAACACAACTTGCAAATTTGGTCATTAACCAAAAACCCGCATAATTACCATCATAATGACTCAAATTGTACTTTCGATTGTCACGTTTACACCATTTGCAGTGTACTTTGGAAAATTAATGACCAAAACTAATGAATTGCTCTACCGTATGCTGTAAATTTTAAGAGCATCATCATGTAAAAAAGCGACATTTTCTTGCACACTTTTTTGCAGTTTTTGCAAATTGCTATTTTGAAATGTCAGTTTTAGCGATTTTAAACTGCTCTACTTTTGTTTATGAGTGTTTCTGATAAGCAAAAATTTTACAACGACATTCTGCAAAACATTGAAAAACAGGAACAAGAAGTATATCTAACTTTTGGTCAGTGCATCCAATCAATAAGCAAACGGTACACGCCTCAAGGTCTCAAGGTGTTCGACGTGTGATTGACCCAGTTTCCGTCCCCTTCAAGGAAAAAGGAGACTTGCGCAGTGGCAAGGCAGCCTTTTCTGACCGATGTGGGCAGAAAAGGAACTAACTGTTTCGATACACGTGTCTTTTTTGTTTGTCTTTTTGATTTTTATCGTTAATGTTTGCGTTTTCAGGTAATTTAATCATATAATTACCGTAATGCGGGTTTTTCTGGCCATAACCGTGTTGGCTGTCGTAGCCTATGGCCAACGTCAAGGCGATGAACGCAGCTGGACGGATGAGGATGGTGTCGAGGTTGAGATCATCAAGGCGGTCGGGGCTTCCAAGTGTAAGATCAAGACTGATGCCGGTGATGAGGTTTACCAGTTCTTCAAGCTGACTGATAGCACTGGAAAGGTTATTGGCTCCAACTTCGGGAAGAAGCCGTTTGTTTTCACGCTTGGCAGGGCTCAGGCTATGCGAGCTATGGATTCTGGTGGGTTTTTGAGGCGAATTTCGAGATTTGAAGCTTCTAATGGTCGATTTTAGCGATGAGAGATATGTGTGAAGGCGAACAACGCCGCATCGTCATCCCTCCAGAAGCCGTTGACGACGATGAACGCCCACGCGGTGTCGCCGAGGGCGAAACTATGTACTACTTCGTCGAGCTCCAGAAGATCTTTCGGTCCGTCCCTGGTGATCGTTGGGTCGAGGATGATGGTCTCGTCATCGAAATCACCCATTCCATCCCTGAAGACGAGTGCCGTGCCGCTGAAGTCGGTGACACTATTGCCCAGCAATATACCGTATACCTCGAAACCGGTGCCTTTGTCGACAGCTCCTACTCCCGAGGCAAGCCTTTCGTCTTCAAGCTCGGCCAAGGCCAAGTCATCGAAGGCATGGATCGTGCCATGGTTGGCATGTGTGAAGGCGAACGCCGGAAGCTCGTGATTCCGCCATCGGCTGGCTACGGTGAAAAGGGGCGTCTGCCAGCGATTCCCGGCAACAGCTACCTCCATTTCGATATTGAATTGACCAAGTTGACCAAGGCCGAGCCGGAGTTGACTGCCGAGGAGATCGATCGGGATGAAACGTTGCCCGAAGGCAAGGAAGAACTTTGAGAACATTAGCCATACACGGGTCGCCCACACACCGGAAAATGCGACATTTATCCATCGATTGTTATTTATTCAATCATAAATATTTTTACTAATTTGCATTTTAATTGCATTCTGTCTTCACCAAAGGTGCATAATACTGTGTTTTATGTCATTTTATAAATGTGATGCCATGCTGTGTTTCACAATCTTGCTCTTTACAATTCAATCTGCATTCAAAATGTCGTCCCCGGGCACCCCTTCTTTTCTTTAGCGATATTTTGCCTTTTTACATGTTTTTTAATACAAATTACTTTATAGTGTGCAAAAGTTTCAATACAAAAGTTATTAAAAACGAGGTAACGTCAAATCGCAGTGACAAGATGGGCATTAAACTAAGCAAAACTCAAATCGTGATAAAATCATTAATTGGCTGGTTAGCCATTACCCGTAACAATTGTTATTTACATTGTCAACAAAAAAAGACCCAAAAATTATCTCCACGCAGTCCAATCCTCATCGTTGGGATGGCGACCCGGAGGCGGTCTACCCCGATTTGCGCCATTTGCGTGCCATGGCAGTCCAGCCGGAGGGCCTGGTTGATGTTGGGGTGGGTATTCGGCGGCACTACGGTATCTCGGCTGGCGATAGTATTCCGGATAGCTGGAATGGGCTTCAGGATGGGGATAATCGGCGGGATAGGCCGGGGTCGACATTCGATGTGGCCTCGTGGGACTGTGGAATGATGGCCGTGGGCGGGGATCGTACCGGGACGGTGCTGCTGGGATGGGGAAGTCGTAGGGATCGACATGGGGAGCGGGCTTCCTCCAACCACCAGGTGGGGACATGTGGGGATGTTGGGGAAGGCGAGAATCTGGGGTGGATCCTGATGAAAGTGGTGGAGGGCGTTCATTCATGACGTATACGTAATCGTAGACCTTCTTCGCCGGCGCCCTTCCTTCGGCCATGGCCATCATTTCAGCTTTGCGCTTCTTCTTCAGCGCAGTTTTGGACAATGGCGGCGCTGGGGGCTCTGGAGCGGGCGGAATCGGCGAAATTGGGGGCTCTTCTGGCGTCCGTACCTCTCCCTCTTCACGATCACTGTGCCGTTTACTCTGAATCGGCGCCGGCTGCCCAGAACCCGAAATTACATCAGGACTACTCGTCTCACTGCTCCCGAATCCACTATCCTTAATCGGGCTCACATTCTGCGTCGTAGCCGACCTCACTGCCATCGGCGATGCCGTCAAATGATTCCCATTCATCGCAGGCGAGTGTGAACCAGCTATCGAATTCGGCGTTCCCAGACTCTCCCCCATCGGTGACGCCTTATCAGCCAATAACTTCCGGAAGTGCTTCTGACGCTCCATCAACTTCGCATTGTGGTCCTTATAGGTATCGCGTTCACTGCAGATGCGCTTTTGTTGGAGTCGGATCTCGGCGAGCTGTTTGTCTTTGGCTTGGATTTCGCGTTGGGACTGAAATTTTGCCAATTTAGAGACTTTTTGGCCCAAAAACTCGTAAATTTTCCCACCTTTTCCAACAATTTGGCCTGTTTCTTGTTTTCCTCCTTCAACGGAGCAATCGAATCAGTCACTTCATTGAGGCAAGCCTTCCACGCTTTACATTTGGGACAGAGGAATTCGTTCGCGAGGTACTCCTTGTTCTGTTTGTTGCGAAGCTCATGGTATTGGCATTCGACGAAAGCGCGATCGCGAGCAGTGGCTTCAGCGCGTTGCTTCAGAGTTTCGTTGATTTCGAGCACTCGATCGATCTCGGTCTTGACATTGACGACGGCGACCTGAAAATACAACTTTAAATCGGCCAAGATTACTGTAATTCGACTTACCCGAGCCTTTTCAACAACGACATCATTCCGCGCTATCGTGTTCCGCATCGATCGTTTGTCGTCCTCCAGAGCTTCCTTGACTTTGGCCACGTTCTGATTCAACTCGTCTTGGCTGTTGGCGAAGGCCACGGCACTGCTTCGCATGAGGTCGTGCAGCAGGATGTAGGCCTGCCGCTGCTCCACGCTGAAAAACGACGAAAAAATATATAACAAAACATCAAAAACGGTCAAAAACTCACACCAAAACTTTGACATTATGCGAAATCTGCTCCAAACAGTGACGATCCTTCTTCCGAAGGGTCTCACTGGTGGCTAACAGTTGCTGTTGGCGTCGGACGAAGGCCTGGAGCGCGCGAAGTCGCCCAATGAGTTGTTCTTTGGTGAGCTCGTGGATGCTGGAACGCATTTTTGGGGATAAATGATGGAAATTTATATATAATTATATATAAATTGGACTAACCTGACAGCCTCGACGGGCTGTTCCCCACTCGAAGTGCATGCAAATGCGGGGTACGTGTCACGGACGAGGGCCACGGCTTCACAGGCGACATCCGTCTGAATCGCCGAATCGATCAAGACGGGTCGCGTGTGAAGCGGTTTACGGCCGCGCGTCGTGAGGCCACCCCGTTTCCCGGCCATGGATTCGGGGGGATGAGATCGACGGGGAAGGGATTGGCTGTAATTTGGCAAGGAGTAACTATTTGAACCCGATTTGAGTAAAGGTAAACGCCGCTTATATTTGGAGTCGAGTAAAACGTGGCAGACAAGGCGGCCACACAGAAAGCAAACGCAATTTTAATCGATGGAGGTGGGCGACGACCTCGCGTTGTCCATTTCCGAGGGAAATGACCGCTGCTGGTGGTTCGGGGGAAGTTTATGGTCGTGCGCGAGGGTAATAGTAAAGATTTCACCATTTAGCAATGCTTAATCGAGACAAAGCGTCGCTAAATATCAACTTTAAGCTCAAAAAACGCAAAAACCCGCAACTTGTTTCAACCAATGATGAAACCGACAAAATAACCGGAAAAGCCTGCTTATTTTGCCGTGTTCGGTTAACGAAATCCCCTATTCGAGCAAACTACGCTTTTATAAAAAGTAAAAAATTGGAAGACTGCCAAAACATAATGACAAATCACGCAAAGCAAACTTGTTACAGCGCACAATTAACGAACAAGTCAAGAAGCAATCAATGCGAGGGAAATGTAGTCTAGCGAGTGCACGTTCGTGGCGAAACCGTTTTAGGGTGCATAAACTGCGTGCAACTAATTTATGCAAATGGGCGGAG